>CABFPE010000309.1:538709-551640 GCA_900660155.1 Hofstenia miamia
ATATATATATATATATATAGCAAAGCTTTTGACTCAGTTGCACATTGATTACTAATAAATAAATTAAGTGACATTGGCGTTGGTGGAAACTTTCTGAAGCTTCTTGCAAGTTATCTCACTAATTGTAAACAGAGAGTGTTCTTGAATAATCATTTGTCTTCAACTAAGTCTGTAACGAGTGGAGTACCGCAAGGTTCTTGCCTGGGGCCCATTTTATTCTTGATCTCTATAAATGACTTACTAGATTTTTGCCTTAATACATCATGTTAAATGTATGCTGATGATGTCAAAATTACATGTAATAGTCACTAAATGAGAATAAAAACAAACTTTTTATATGAGCATACCAAAATAATATAAAATACAATCCAGGAAAGTTAAATTATGTTATTTTTGGAAAAAGTGGTATTCCATTAAGCATTGAAAAATTTGTTCTGATTGCATCAAATTCAGTTAACGATTTGGGAATTATATGTACGCCAAATATGAGTTGGTCTCTTCATATTGAAACGAAACAAAAAATTCAAAATTTCATTTACTTAAACAAAACGTACCTTTTTTACTTTTAACAGAGTTAAGTTTACATTGTATAAATCTCTGGAATTATCGGGACTCTTATATGGATCAGTAATCTGATAGGCTGATGTTAGTGAAGTTATTAAACTTGAGTATTTTCAGAAAAAGTGTATTAAATAAACAAATTTGAAAACTAGATTATAGAAGTGTTCTTTACTAATTTACAAATATTACCAATATCAATGATGCTTCACCTTTTAGATATTTCATCGACTTATTACAAAATACTGATTTTAACTTAATGAAATATCTATCATTGCATATTCCATTTAAGAATGTCAGGAAAAGCAACATACTTAATACAAAAAAGGCAATAAAGGTAAAAACTGAACATGATTACTTTTTATACATGTAGAATTTGCAATTATTTGTTTTGAAAATACAACATAAGTGTGCTGAATGATTCTTGAGAAATGAAAAACGAAATTAAAAATTTGTTCTTCAAAATGAATACTCCGATTCTCCCAAATGCAAAGATTCTTTTCATGCTTATTTTGTGCTTGCACCTCCAAGGAATACAGAAGTTATTTTACAGCCTTGATCATAAATGTTAAACAATCACGCCATTTTTATGCGTTGAGTTCAACGCTCATTTTCACAGCTGTAATTAGATACCTGTCAAAAACAAAGCACAAAATTTGAAACAAGATGTCATTGCCTTTTGCTCTAACTGAAATTTAAGTCAATATTTCTGATATTTGCAAAAGTAATGGTTGGAAAAACGCACAGCTCGCAAATGCGAAATTTTACCATCTCGAAATTTCTCAAAAAATGCCAGAGATGAAAATTTCGGAACAGTTACAAACGTCAAGAAATACAGTACACTCGATTATATCTGTATACTAAAAAGATGACAGAATAGAGCGAAGATTACTTCCCGGCAGGCCCTCAAATTCGACAGAAAAATCACAACGAACACTAAGAAAACTTTACACTATTTGCTCAAAACTCACAAGTAAACAACTAAAACGCGACACTACGAAAATATGGATTATTTGGGTGTAGGGGCTCTAAAAAACCGACTCTGACAAAATTACAGATTGCAGCAAGATTGAAATTTTTCAAGAACCTAAAAAACAACATGATTGCTGACTGGCAAAAGGTCATATTCAGTGATAAATTTGATTTACAGCTCAAAAACGACCGTGTCCACTTTGTTCGACGTCCAAAAGGTGCCAAATTCCACGACAACCGCAAATACCTGTGCCAGAGGGAACCCTCAAAACAAAAATCCATTATGGTTTTCGGAGCGATTTTGCATAATGGTCTCAGAACACTTGAAAGAATTGATGGAACAATGAATGGTGCGAAATATATTGTTTTACGACAAAAAGTATTGCCTCTAATTCAGGATGATTAAATCCTGCAACATGACAATGCAACTTGTCATACTTCTGATGTAAAAGCGTTCATGAAACTTGACGGAATAGCTCTTCTTCCAAATTGGCCAGCAAGGTCCCCTGGCCTGAATATTATAGAGAATTTATGGGAGGTATTGAAACAAAACTTTGGAGAGCACCAGATTCGAAATTTAGAAGAATTATGGCAAGTTATTGAAACAGAATATTTCAAAATTTCAGATGATTATATATCCAATTTCTTCAATTCATTGCCTAACCTAGTTTAAAAAGTTATCAAGAACCATTGCTACCCAACTAAATACTAAAGACACTCTTCTAACTGGTTTGTTGACTTATAACGTTGTAATGTCTACAGTTTGTTTGTAATGAACCGGAAATCTTAACTACTATGCGTTTTTGTAGAGTTGTTGAACCTTTATGATCAAGGCTGTATGTGAGCAACGAATATAGTGAATATTCGCCACGAGCAGCCAGTGGTGTGTATCTGCCATAAGTGGTATTAGGATGCATCAAAGGGAATTTATATGCTCATTGGTAGTTCAACATTTGGGTTCGCAATTGAATTGTATAGTGTGTCATCTTAGATGACGGCTATGAACAATAATCTTTCCCAAAGGAAAATCTGTTTTTGCAATTTTGGCTATGCTAGGTCTATTGACTGATGATGATGTGTTAAACTGATTCAAAGTAGTGTTCTGCAGGCATGGCCGTTATCCGGCCGCGGTCGAAGGCCAGCTAGGACAAAGAGCCACGGCTAACAGCCGGCTGGTGCCAAAGATTTTGTTTCACGGCCAAATAGCGGCTTAAATTTTTATATGAAAATACTACTTTGCAATTGATTACACGTTGTTTCAGTTTTGAAGTCTAATAATAAAAGTGATGATATTGTATATGTAGCCTATGTGTATGACTATCACAGATATATTTTATTTCAAGAACCACTATCTTCAAAAAAACTTTCGTGGAAACCTTTTAAGAATGCCGCCCCGCCAACACTCCCGGATTGAGCGGGAGATCTCCACTTTTGAAATTTTCTCAAGGTCACCTGCACTCAATAGAAAATATCCCAGTTTGTGAGGGTTATTGTACTTCATACAATTCGTACAAAGATACAATGAAAAAATAAAAAAGTGTAAGGCAGCGTAACTCCATAAGTGTATAGATAAAGCCGCTAAGTGTATATTGTAATGTATGGAGCAGGGAATTCGATATATCGGAAAAGCCATTGTTATCGGAATTGCTTAAAAGTATCGTATTTAAATTTCGAAAATGAACGGGATTGGTATCGCTATGATAATTTAATATCAGCTTGGTATCGTTTTAAAAATTTTTTAAGCATTATGTGTTATTGCCACTGTCACATTGAAAATCCAAACTTAGTGTGTTAAGCACAGGCTTAGAAATGTATTTTGCTCTGAAAACTGAGCATGCATGGATGTTGCTGGAAATCTATATTTTAAGGTTTTATTGCCAATCCCCAATTTCAAATATACTCTTCAAAAAAAATGTTAAACCTATTCATAATGTAAGACAGCATTAGTTCAATATACCAAAGATTACAGATTAGAATCACATCAAATCTTGCTTATGAAATTATTTTTCAATACATTTAAGGCGAATAGGTTTAATTATATGTTGCGGACTGTTTCTGTGGTTTAATAGAAGGTATGCCTTTAGATAAGTATATAGTCAGTTTAACAAATAGTTGACAATAAGGTTTGTCATTATTATTATTCTGTACCCGTAAAAAATATGCTCAAGTATTAAGGGTTCAAGATCACTATCAATGAAATCTCATTCTAAGTAAATGTTCAGAATCTTTCTGAAAGCTAATCACGTCAGCAATTTCCCAGAGGTTTTGTGTTCAATTAAAAATACTGTAATATTTTGTAACTTTTTAGTTATAAGTAATTATTTTTCTATGATTTTCTAGTGTTACAATGTATTGTGTTTACATATATACAGCGTGATACAAATTTGGTTACGAGTGTCGCTACGGTTACAAATTAGTACGCGAACATTATAAATTGAGAATCTATTTAAGCTAACAGAAAATAATATCATTTAAAAGCAATGAAATCAATATTCATATAATGAATTACAAAGAAAAAATCAAAAATATTTTTCTTTTGTCTAATCAATGGAATAATTAACAGATATAGGGACTACATAGATTTAGGCAATATACAATCGTTATTTCAATTTTAAAAAATTAGTTCAATAGCAACTGAGTACAAAGTGTTACAGGCTTAAATGACTCATCGTTTAATATAAGTATGAAAATATTCTAATAGCCATAGTTATCGTTTTTTATGGTAAAATTTCCAAAAATAGCGCAAATTATTCGGAAATTCCCACTGCAGATTTTAAGCGCCAAAAGGTTAAATTTCTTCCTATACAATATTTCTCAGCTGAAGAATTGTTTGAATAAATGAAACAAGGACCCGGGATTTCAAAAAACAAGGGGGATTTAGCCCCATGGTCTGCCTTCCCCTCGGCATGCAGCAACATATGAAAGCCTAGGTTGTGCTATCCGTAACTTAGCAAGTAAAACTAAACAAAAATAAATGTAGAGCATAGCTAAACAAATTGAGTTATTTCTCTAATTAATGTCAAGAGTGGGACGAATGGGAGATCTGTACATTTTTCGATGCATTGACCCTCTAAAACGTTTAGATCAAAAATATTACAGCATTGCAATTGGGAAAAATTGCAAATCTAACTCGGGTAAAGATATGCATATTTTGTACACGGCGTTTAAATTCGTTTACTGATTATTTAAGAGGTGGTATCATGCTCTCATAAATTACTATTTGTTATTGCATTATATGTTGGAAATTTTCAAAACCAAATTAAGTAATTAAATTGCCAAAAGGTGTATCAATTGAAGCTTTCCTAATAGGTAGATATGTTTCTACACAAAACATAAATATATATTATGAAATTTCATTTGCGATATGCTGACTATAAATTTAAATTTCAAGCAAATAATCAAAAATATACAGATATACACAAATATTCGTTTTTAGGGTGCTATGCTTGCCTGAATAACTTGTTTACATTTAAATAATTACCACATTACAGCTTCAGCTATTTAAGGTTAAATAAAACCCATGAAATACAAATAACTGATATTTATATTTTCAGAAATTGCATAATATATTCTAAAAACGTTGAATAGATATTTGAACTTTAGTTGTATGCGCTAGGGATAAGCCTAATGGACGAAAATTGAAGCTTTTATGTCAGGGTTTTCTTTATTTATGTGTTCAAACATTAAATTAAATATTTCAAGGATTTCCTACACAATAAAAATTAAGAAACATTTTGAAACTTACATTAAAGCAATTTTCAGAATCAACCTCCTGAACTTCGAGATTGATGCGGTTGTAATGGGTTTCCTGCTTTGTAAGAATTGGCAATTCTTCAATATTGCACTTCCACACAACTCCGTATACCTAAATTCCGGTTCATTACAATGACGTGTACCTTCAGTTAGCATGGAATTTGAAAAAGCCTCATGTTTTTTAATTTATTGAACTAAATGATTTTTTTGCAGCAAATGAAATTATTGAGTAATTCGAATTGAAAAAAAATTATGGTTTAGGGTAGAAACACATAATTAAACTTACACAGTCATCTATATTTTGTGTGATTGTAGCAACGGCGCCATGCCATGCACATTCCCCTTCACCAATGTTGGCAAACGCCAAAGAGTATTGGTTGAGTTTGGCCACACATACAAACTCAGCAGATTTGCTTGATGCAAACAAACGCTTTTTAAGCAAATTACTTCCATAGGCAAAGTAATAAAACACGTCTGACATCCTCGAAAATAATTTTGAAAATGCTTGAAATACTGTGCCAAATACAATAAAGTCCAGTCTTAGCCAATATTAAATGTACATCTTTACTTTACAATCGTGCATTTAAATAGAATTTGTCATGTTGCACAATAATCACTAAATTCCGAATTCAATATTTCAAAAGATTTCTATTTTTACTAATATAATATATATATATATATATATATATTCAGTGCTGTCCAAAGTATTAGAAAAACTTTTTTGCTAATGAGATCAAAATACCATGTGAGATAGCAACAACTACAGTTTGTAATGATAACATGCAATAATATCATAGTAGAATAGCTACTAAAACAAACAAAATCAAAAAGCAACCTATATGCATTACATCCAGCCAAATGTTAATGGTCAAACGCAACTTCGTCAACAACTTCCAAAAGTTTTCACTTTTTCACTTCAAGCAACTGCAAATCAATTTGTTTTCCTTATAGGAATACTAAATACTGCAAATAGCACTAATATAGTCTAAACTTTATTTTGTATGAATCAAGTGAAGATAACCCGAATATTTCTTATCAGGATCAGAATGTTATTTCTATGGATATTTCAAGAGAAACTTTTCACCAACCAAAGGATAGCGGCATTACGTTTGCTTTTCTTTCTGAAAGTCACACATTCAAACAAAATATTCAAAATTATTTGACTCGGCCCTTCTAAATCTCGAACTTAATAACGAGACTTTTGCTTGTAGCTTTAAGAATTTCATTGTCGTCTACTGCTATGGATTCATTTGCTCCCACTTTGGTTTCTTAACAAATATAGTTGCAGTAAAATTTCTAAACATGAAGGTGAGTTTTAAGAGCTTTCGATATGTATTTCTGAAAATTTATGTAAGAAATTGTGTAAACTTTCCCACATGCTGTAAAAACGTTTCTACAAATTATAACAGGAAATTGGGCAAATGCTATCGATTGCGGTTAAAGAAACGTATTCGTATGTAGAAAATTACGATTTCTCGGAAACAACAAATTATAGCATATCGACAGCTACAATAAAAAACACTCGAGCGTTTTCAGAAACCAACTTTTGTAAGTATAATGTTTGTCGATTTTCGACTGGAACAATATCGCTGGTAGATATTTAAAGAAATAATATTTTCATTTCATATGTTGATGTAAGTATTTTTGATCTTGAGATGTCCAGTAAATTGTTCTTTTATTGATCTTTAATCATTTAAAAAGAAATTTAACATAAAGCTAATTTCCTAAGCAGACAATAATTTATTTAAAATAAACAAAATAAAATAGTTTGGCCATGAATTGTGCTCTCAGTTTCTTCCTTAAACCACTCCCCCTCCCCCTCCAACTTTCTTACAACGAACTCTGAATGTATACTTAAATATTTTAAAATTACTACCCATTTTGCAGTTTTAATACATATCTATGCGTTGATATACAGACATATTTAAGCATTACTCACTTAGAGAAGTTGGCAAATTCAAATTTATAAAGTTTTAGTACAAAATAGAAACAAAAGGTGTTGAATAATGAACACAAATATTTGATAAACGAATAAATGAAAATGTCTAACGAATGTTTTTTGGTTTTAGTGAACTGAACTTTGAGGTCAATCGGAAGAGCATAAAGACGTATGACCTCATAATATTCTAATATAACCTCGAATTTTATAACTAATATGACCTAAAACCTGCAGACATGACCAGTAAACATAACGTTAACAACAATTATGATTACAAAAATTAACATAAATTCAAATTTTAACATTGAAATAAACAATGAAATATTTAGCAAATGTTTTTGGTGAAAATTTCTCTCTTATGTCAAAAGCTTCCTTTGAATTGAAAAGCTGTGTTTAACTTCACATGATGTTACTTTGCAACCTTGCAATGTGGTGCACAACAACAGGGATATATCGTTGTGAATATTATTGCTTATTTCCAACAAATTATTGGATGATAGCATTTTTCCAATGCAGGCTTGAATAATATATAAATTATCGCCAAAGTGAACATGAGTGACAGCATAATAGTCAATACCATGGTCCAACAGGGCCTCACGATTTAGGGTTATATTAAACGCTTGGCACAATTGGATTCATTTTCAGAAAATCATTTATTGCATTTAGAATATATAGCAAATATTTGGAATATTGCCATTCACAAAGATTATGCATTTTTATAAAATAACGTTTGGCAAATATTTGCCAAAACAAGAAATTTTCATTGTGATAAATTAACCAGTTTTGAAATTTTTGGAAGTTCATTTAAATGTTTAATTATGATAAAAAAATTTGGTAGAAACTTTAAGTTTCATTTTTTAGTTTTTTCGTGTGATTCTGCTTAGTGTTGCTTCATTTATTACTATTTGATTAGAAATTCAAAAAATTTTTCATCATCTATATATAGATTGGAATACCGGTGCAGAGAATTAAAGGAATTCTTGCGAAGCCATTAACAATTATGTGATGCTCTGCTAGATGTCGTGCAACAGTCAAATTACATGAGAAGTACAATGAAAATTATGATGAGAATTTTCAAGAACGAAAAATTAATAAAGGCTACAATGAATAATGAATCATCTTCACTATGCTCGAAAATGAAAGCATTTTCTTGCAATTTGTGAGATTTATATACCTGTTTGATTTATTGTAACAGAAAATCTTCTCAATAAAAAACTTATTGATCTTGCAGCATGCTTTTCTTATGCCATAGATTAGTCTGCTTGATGAATTAAACAAGTAAAATATTTGAATATTGAAAAGAAATTCAAGATGCATTTTTCGTAATAGTGATAATAGTAATAATAATAGTAATGTAAATAATAATTTATTTTAAACCTTTGTACTTTACAAAAAGCACAAAAATACTTATTAAGGTTCTAAATTATTTTTCTATAATTCAAGAGTGTCAATTAGTGATTATACTTAAGCAATTTATCTTTCAAAATGAACAAAAAAAATTTCCCACATTTTCAAGAATAATTTTTCAAACCTATTGGGAAATTTGTTTATAGCAGGTAAATGTGTCAATTAATGATTGTATGCATTCTAAAATAGTAGCTTTAAGCCAGAAGTTGGTTATGTTGATTTAAGCTTGGCAGTTAAGTAAACTTGGTACGCATTTTCCATAAACTTTTAGTTAGTTTCTTTGTGCAGTGGACAGAAATACAAATTTCCAGTTGTTTTAATCTGACTTAGTAATTACTTTCTGATAATCGATAAAAATCTAGTTTTACATTTAGATTTATTCTTTAAATATAAGTAGTAAAGGATTGGTGAAAAGCAATTGTCTGCTAGAAATATAAGGGTTAAAAAAGGTAATTCGCCTAAGAAATATAAATCAATTAAACTTAGATTTAGCTATGAAATTGGCTGCATTTAAAAATCAAACTATTCGTTTGTAGAAAGCAAACCATGTTGTGCTAATCAAAAATAAATTATTCATAACATCTTAATATTTTCCTACCATGACATGAACCACGATTGCTATTGAATTTGAATGGGGCAGAGATCGGGCGACATTAATGGTTAATCAAAAACTTGAGCACTATTGCTAATCCAGAATATGCAGTAGCTTTGTCTTACTGAAAAATTTTTTCATGTTTCATAACTGGAACTAAATATCGCAAATTCCTAGTAGAAATTGGTGCAAAATCCAACTCTAAGGAAGGCTCATATTACTGGGCAAGTAGCATTTTGCAGTGCAAATATGAGCCTAAAGAAGTAGGCACGTAATCAGGAGGGTTTGATAAAAATTTTGACATTCCGTAAAATTCAAGCTAAAATTTTCACAAAACCAGTATTAAAATTTTATGTTGCTTGCATGCATATAATACGATCATTGCAATAAATAATGGAATTTACAAAATTTAAATATGACCATTATTAAAGGAAGGTGATACCATATTTCACAATATTTGACACAATAGTATTTCCATAATATATGCTTTTAACCGCAAAAACACATGAAAATGCAATTTCACGTTTGTAAAATATTAGGACAAAGTAAATACTACAGATCAGCCACTTATTGCACATACAGCATAAATTGATTTTGTAATTTCTTTCGCTGCTTATTAGTGGAAGAAATTTGGTGGTCTTCCAAAAAAGGAATTGGTTGAGATTATTATGCTGATTATTTGCTTATGCAATTGATTGATAAATGCTTTTCTGCACGATTTTCTCTACATTTATATAACTAAAGGGCGTTATTCTATTACCTGTCTTCCAATTTTGTTTTTTTCTATGTATTTGCCATTTCTTAAAATGACCCTTTAAATACGGCCACGCAAAAATTCTTTCTATTTTAAAATAAACATCAAAGAATTTCTTTAAATTCGATCTTGATATAATTAAATTTTTTTTTAAAAGGTTGTTTCCAACTATTCACTAATCGTCTAAATAGAAATACTGCGAATGAGACGACAAAGTTGGGGTTCGTTGAACTGGCAAAGTTGTGGTACACTGCAGAACATTCCAGCTTCCTAGAATGAAGAAGGTCTGAACAAACATTGTTAACCGAAATAAACTATTCTGACTAGCATTGACATTGATACCTTAGCCTGTCATAGTGAATAAAGGCCATAGTAAAATCTTACATCTAGAAATGATCATGTGAGTTACTAAAAAATATTATGGAGACCAATGTTGCAATTGAATAAAAAAATTTATTTTAGCTCTTTTGTTCAGGAGGCGTTCCCTGTCCTTACAGAGGAGAACCCTATTAGCTCCCCGTAAACTTGGGGCTGAGTAGAGTAAAACTTTACCATTTCATACTGTATTTGCTAATCAATAGGATTAAAAATTTTTTATTTTTTTATATACAAAAATTGTTGTTCTTCAGTATTAGCAATTAAGTATCGAATTGGCATGTCCGGTTGGATCGGGTACAAAACTTAGATTGATTGATCATAAATTAAATAATAATAATTAGTTTCACAATATAATACAAGGCCAACTAAATACGAAAATAATAAAAATAAAAAATTCCATGGCATTATATTAAAAAATTTTGCTTTTGAAAAAAACAGGGAAGCTTAGGCCCTCTAGGTTTGACTCCACAGGTAAGATGTTTTGTTCATTGTTAGTATATCTTGACAGACTTGTTAAAGAGCCGACATTTCCAAGCTCGGCTCGGCTCGTTTAAATTTTGTGTAAGTCTCGCCGCATCAATTCTTTGAATGAAGCTCGTTTTAGCTTGGTATTTTCTTAAAAATATTGTGCTCAAAGAAGAATTTTTTACATAGCTCTTCCTATAATTTAATAAACATTTTTTAAATAAGATTTAGGAAAGGCATACTGACCGCAAAAAATAAGAAAAATCTACATTATCAAATTAACAAGCAGTGCTATAAACTTGCTTTACCTAAAATAGGCTCGTTTTGCCCTCATTGTATATCAAATAGTGTTCTCAAGTTCGGCTCAGCTCGGCTCGTTGGCAAGTCTGTTTCATGAATATTAATGCATAGTGAACGATTTTTCAGTATTCTACATGAATTTTTTTATTTAAAGTACATACGTATCGTATCAAATTTTTGTTTTTTCGGCCACAAAGCATCTGTTCTGCTGTAATGAGATATATAATTTAACTTTCTTTTAGACAAAATTGTCCTCATTGAAACGGAATGTGTGTAGCTTTTGCATACGAAAACACACTGATCTATATTTTGATATTTTTACATTTTGTATTGGTTTATTAGTTTTTTGTCATAAGTTCTTAAAGATTTTTCAAGAACTGTGAAAAACTTTCAAAAGTCTTCGGATACTTAAGGGCAACCTAAATAAGCAACATTAGCCTAGAGAATTTAATATATATCTAAGCAAAAAACTAGGCTGCCGTTTTTCACCTAAGTGTGTAGAAAAATTTTGTCAGTTTAACAATATGCCTCACCATTAACAATGTTATTAGGACTACAATAGTCAAAGCCTAATACGTAATTTAAAATAGCAAAAACGTAGATTTTCTTTAGGAAAAGGTTATATTAACAGTTCATAACCCTTATCAAATAAGACACACTTTACAATTTTATTAAAAACCAAACCAATTGCCAAATTTTAAGTTCCCAATGACCATATACACTCTCTTTGAAGCATCTCAAGTTCCCTGACTTTTCAAGTTAGTGACGCGACTGGCCACACGTAGCGAATATTCAATATATTCGTTGTTAATCTATTTCAGCAGTGTGAAAATCTATTGTTTTCGTTGGATCGTACTATAAATTTAATTGATTCTAAATGCTTTAAATATTAATAAAGCCAAAATCGGAATTCAATGTATACATGCATATAATTTCGTGTAACATATATACATATATCAACTACTTTCCTATTTAAATATTCTCACAAATGCGTGATGATTTTAGAATTTTCATAATTATGAATTAAGTAATACAAGTTTAGAAGTGATATAAAGAGAGATAGAACAGATTATAAGGATATGAAGTCTAAGCTACTTGAAAGAGGACAAGATTTGAGAAGAAGAAATTCACCATTAATGGTGATGCTTAGTAATGAATTAGTATGTGAAGAATTTCCACTTTAGTAAACCAGATTATTTTGAATTACTTCCGATGAAATTCACAATATATTTACTTTTTAGTTTTTGAATGATATTTTCTGAACTTACATCTTAAAATAATAGGGTAAGTCAATTGACCCACTCTGGTCTTTCTAGTAGTAAAATTTCTTTAAACTTTCTACTGCTAAATTGCCAGATTAATATAAAGGTAGTAAATATGTGGGCTATCACAGTATGAAGGTACTCTGCTGGAAAATTTACATTGACTAAAAAATATATTGAGTGTTGATATCCTAAAAAACGCTTTTGTAGTAATCATAATAAATATTTACAAAACATCTTGCAGGGGGAAGAAAATCTGTTCACACTTAGACAAGCAGATAAGGAGAAAATGGAAATGTGGAGAGATAGTACATGTCAAGGGTCAAGAAGTAAGAGGATTCCCAAGCCTTGAGAAACAGTGGACACAGCCATTAAAACTGAAGGGCTATGTTCAAAGGCAGCTAAAAGTTCATTATTAGAGGACTATAATGTGGGTTAGTCAGGTAGCCAGTCTAGAGTTAAGCACAGAACTATTTGACAGTTTATCATCAGTGATTTCGAGCTGACAAGTACAATTCAACCAATGTAATATATATATATATATATATAAA
>CABFPE010000309.1:568297-581038 GCA_900660155.1 Hofstenia miamia
CATACATATGCGCCAGGTATTTTTATTTGAAGAAAGTTCAGTATATTAATCAATTATATTATCTTATATGCATGTCCTAAGTATTATTTTAAACTAACAATTATTCACGTTTAGAGGCATTGAAGGAGCGCTGCCACCACTCAAATGAAGAAGATGCCAAAAACGCTATTAATCAAAGAGCAAGGGACATACGAAGGAATACATCAATATAATTTTGTTTTGGAATATACATATACATATATCGTTTTTCACAACATTCAAAGTAGCTAATTACTGTTAAATAGGTTCTAGTTGAAGGTTCTTACTTTCAATATATAACAAGTAATTTCTGTGGGAATTACAATTTTTAATGTGTTTTTCCATGTCTACCACAAGTGGAACATGCAAGAACTTGCAATTCCCACAGCAAGACATCCATGTGACTTGCTGTGGGAATTATAATTTTTTTAATGTTTCTTCCAATTTTCAAATCATTGGGATTGTATCAAGGAAGTGATCCAAATTCGTTAACAAGTGAAAATCGAACTCTAAACAACACCGTCAACAAATGGCGTTTTATGTTAACATGACCGTAAAGCAATTACCTAACTTGCACTTGGAATGTTAACGGTGAAGTTTACGTTAAATGCTTGTTTTTTACGCAAATAAGGTTTACAGTATATTTAACGGTTATTATGACGTCACGTTGCAGCTGAATACTACAAATAGCTTTGCGACGCATTTCAATCTGAAAATTCCTTCAAACATCTATGCATATAAATTTATGCAGACATTTATTGAGCTATTTAATTATCCATTGTATTTATATTTTTGAGAAATATAGTCTCTATGTGATTAAGTAATCATGAATACAAATTCGATATACCTAAGTCTACTGTCTTAAGTACCCATTCAAATTGATATATATATATATATATATATATATATTAGTGTTGTGCGTCCCCCTATACTTTAACCGGATTAACTGGACCGGATTTTTTCTATGCTTAACCGGATCTAAAAAAATTAGCATCAAATTTATAAAAAAATATACTCTATTTATATTTTTCAAAATGAAATTGGCTTATTCCTATTCATATATATTTATAATATTTTATACATGTATTATATAAATACAGCTTGTTCAATAACATATCGTATTTGTCAATTTTATCTCAGATTTTTCATGTGTTAGTAGGCTATTCTGCTTATATCCACATTGAACTTGAAGTCTATCACGATTTAATGAAAAAATGTATGTACTTGCACAAAATGGAATAGAATAAGAAATTTAGAGCTTTATGAATGACTTTATTCAAATGTAATATAGTCTAGCAACAAACATGGTGGAGTCGATACATCATTTTCTCTTAAATTTGATTATTTTATTATTGTACTTCCATAATTTGAATGGAAAATGTAGCTCAGTACTAGACTAACAACAAGTATGAATCCTTGCACTCTTTGTCAGAGTTTCTATTTTTTCATAATACTGCAATCATTGTAAACAATAAGCTTTGAAAATCAAAAATTGAATTTCTTAACCGGATTTTAACCTGATTAATCGTTTCCTGCAGATTAACCAGCTTTAACCGGACCGGCTTTAACCTCACTGGATTATATATATTCAGTACTACATATATTGAAAATTGCGATTATCTTCTCTTAAAGCATGCAATTTTAATGACTGAAATATTTAAATTTTTGTATAAAATATTGATGTTAGCAATGCATATATGTTTCTTAGTAAGTTAATAAAATAATTCAGTTATTAAATTGTGACATGTGTATACTTAAAAACTGTTTATTCAAGTCACTGAAACTTGTCAATAATGGTATAATCATTGATATAAGTAAGCATATTAGGCTAAAAATATTCTGCTCAAATTTGTCAGTAAAAAAAATTCGCCAGGAGAATAAAAAACTTAGAGGCTAAGAATATATTGTTTTAAATGTTATTTTACTTTCGCCATTTTAAGTTAAATGCATTTGTTCTGGCTTTATTTTTAACAAAAAGTCCTAATTTCAATGATATATTTGACTTGATTACAGAAAACTACTATTGCCAAAAGTCCTGGTTAACTCAGCCTGTATTTTTAGTTTTTTAAATGTCGTGATTTAGAAACTTACTAAGACACATATATGAATTGTTAGCATTAATGTTATCGAAAAAATTAAATATTAAAATTGTATGCATAAAATATCTATATTAATTTGGTTTCATTTAGAGCTCTAAGAAGCAAAAATGCCAATTTTCCAAATATGTAGCATGAATTTTCATTCATAACTACTTAATCGCATTAGAGACAGAATTGAAATGCTTCGCAATAAGCTATTTGTAGCATTCAGCTGCAACGTGACGTCATAATAACCGTTAAATATACTGTAAACCTTTTCGTAAAAAATAGGCATTTAACGCAAACTTCACCGTTAACATTTATTCGCGTATTTATTCCGAGCGCAATTTAGGCAATTGCTTTACGGTCATGTTAACGTAAAACGCCATTTGTTGATTGGTGGGAAATAATTATAGCTCCCACTCTGCATCAAATTTTTTCAAAACTAACAAAAACCACTGAAAAACTAAACATATTACACACAAAAAATAAAAGTATTTATGACTTTAATTATTTAGCTGAAAACAAAGCTTGTTGCAAATTCTTGATACAGTCTTTTTTGAAAAATCTTTTCAAACAGTTTAAGAAGCGACCTCCTATTATTATTTCAGTTGCAATTTTTACTAAAACTATTCAAGGCATTTATAAATTCGAATCTTTGTTTTTCTAATGGGTTTGAAGTTGTTGGTATTGAAGGCACACTTTCATACATAGCTGATAGATAGGAAATGATTGACTGAATATATTTCTTTCTTGCAGTTTCAATTGTGTGGCCAGTTTGACGAAGGTGTGCTTGCTTTACTTTTCCAGGAATCATCCCAGAACTTCCTTACAGATGTTGAATTAAAATTAAATTTGGAATATGAAGGTAAGTAATGCTGTATTGCATTTCTAATCTGAGTTGACATTGTGGTACAAATAGTTTGATTTTTATTGCCAAAAATTAATTCACAATGCACACCATGTGGTTTTTTCTATGAATTTATGAGCATGTTCATGTTTCGAACTTAAATAGGTGTAGCAGCAATTGCAACGGAATTTTTATACCCAGTCTTATGTTTGGTGTTCGCTAATGATTTGCCATTCTTTAGTTCTTCAATGTATTTTAAAGTTAAATGCAAGTAGTGGTGCAGGGCGACAAGTTAAACTAGACGGCCAATGAAATAAACAAAGGCTTGCAAATGCGCATAGTCAATTTTTATAGCATTCTTAAAATGGTCAGTCCAGACATCTTTAATTGTTTGTTTAAATACCGTCATTGCATTTATGGAGGGTATCTTCGACAACATTATATTTTTACTTAAAATTTTCTCACGTGATGCAGAACAACTGAAATCGGAGCATATTTCTTTAATTGTTTGCTTGGTCGCTCCACGAACTCTTAGTTTTCGTCTTCTTTTGACGCACACTCTTATTAATCTAAAACCTTTTGTCAAAAATAAGTTAAAAATAAAGTCATACCATATCACATCCAGCTGATGTATTAATAATGATGTCAAGGCTTCAAATTCGGAATTATCAGACCAAATATCTATCGCTATTTTGAAACATGTACAAAACGATAACTAAAATTTTTGAGTGTACAAAATGGGAGAATTAAAAATTCATCATCTTAAGAAAATTCCGTGGTTAAACAAAAAATATATGCAATACCGTAAAGTTGCGTTGTTAAAATACTTTAAAATTCTTTCAAGTCGTTTCAAATTTAAAAGTAGGTAGGCAATCTAAACCACATCCTGATGAAGTTCAGCTATTAAGGAGACAGAAAATGTCGTTTTCCGTAAAAAACCACATCGTCACATTGAATAATTTGAACATCATCGAATGAAGTTAGATCAGATTAATTTTGATATACTGAAGTAAAACAACGATCAAACATAGAACTTAATTCTAATCGATTACACGCAACATCAGAACTCCAATGGATTCGTAAAGGAAGTGGACATGACCTTAGTGAACGAAGAAGCTTGGAAAAGTTATTAATGCTGTCTGTATTAGTGAAATTATCGGCAAACAATGTCGCATCAAATTCGATATATTCTAATAGTTGTCGTCGAATTAAAATGAGTTGATTAGGTATTCTTGATGAAGTTAGCTTCATAAGTTTTAGTTTAAGCAATTCAAATTTATTTAATAAATGAAAAGTCTGTGAGCTAAAATATTGGGGTAGATGACGTCTTTTCTTTTTCTTGGTACGTAAGTGTTAATAATATCAAATAAATCATTATAGCATGTATCAATATAAGATGAATTATCAAGAGATTAAGCTTAGTTTAAGTTCGTTTACATTTGCCTGAGAAAAAGAATATGAGGAAGAATTATTAAAATTATCCAGCTTGAAAGGATCTGTAAAACGATAAAATTGAAGTCAATACTAATTATTCCATGATCAGAGAAACTGTCAGACGCAGAAGTAAGTAGTTTTGTTTTCAAAGCAATCGCCATTTATGAAAACAAAATCAAGAATATTACCTTTCTTCTAAGAGAAAAATTAGTTATTTGATAAAGATTCTGATTTAGTAGTATATTCATAATTTGTTATTCATAATCATTACTCAATGGACTACCGCGACCGTTTGTTAAATTTGAATCTTTACCAATATCCCTTTTATTGCAATTTAATGATATCCTTTTATTCAATAAACTAGTAACTGGTATGTATGATGTTGACGTTTGGAAATATGTCAGCATTGCAGAAAATTCACGATCTGGTTACGTAGTAGTAATAGACTCAAATTTACTGTACAAAAAACTCGTTTGAAAAGAACAGAAAATTCTTTTTTCATAAGAACTGTTTATTACGCGAACTGTCTTCAAGCCAAGTATAATTTTTCAATTTATGAAAGACCTAGATTTATTAAACAAACGTTAACGGTGCTATTTTTTAATTTTTTACGTGATTATTATTCTCGGGATGGTTGCAGCCGTTTTATATTTTGTTCTTGTCTTAATTGTTAATGCAAACCTTTATTAATATTTTGTAGTCTGAAACATGACTAAATAAAGTCTTTTAGTAGTAGTAGTAGAAATTACAGTTTCTAAATCAAGATTTTCAAAGTTACAGTCGCCAATAATGCATATTTTATCTTCTATAATTGTATTGTTTAAGGACCTTATAAAAGCACGACAAGACTCTAAGCAAGAAAAAATATATGAAAAAATTTTTGGCATAGTAATAATAACTTGAATATGGAGGAATGTAGATACAGATAATAAGAATAAAAACAGGGTTTAAGTCAATAATAGTTGCACATCTAAAGCTTACATTATTATTGACTTTTAATTGAATAATAATTATATCATTTTTAACAAGGATAATGCAACCACCATGTTTAGAAGAGGATGATCTATTTGTTTCTGATGAAATTGAAAATAGAGAGTCAGGAAATATTGAAGTGTGGAAGGTATGATCAAGCCAGGTTTCTGTTATACAGATAGTTGAAGCATGAAAACAAATTGCTTGATTTCATAATTTAATTCATTTACCTAATGAAATAAAACTTTGTGCATTTGTGTAGAAAAAAGTTTATGCTCTGTGATAAGTTATTAGAATATAGTCAATCAATAACGAAACATTGATATTTGTACCTTAAATACAGGGGCGTATTTAGGGGGGCTTGCGCCTGCCGCCCCCATCCCTCCTTATTTGAGGCAGGCCGATTTCAACTCACTCTCATACGATCTGATCGATATATTGATGAACAGTCTTTTTGTTTGGCATAAAGTGCAAAAAAGTAGTATTGCATGTTATTCTTATTACCTCCGTCTGTATTTTTATTTTATTTATCATATATGCACGGGCGAGCACGGCATAATGCTAGGAGGGTGAACAAACTACTTAGGCCTATATGTTTCGGATAAGAATTGGGACCCCTCCCTCCTTTTAGAAATTCTCGATACCCGCCTGCTAATATATTATTCAATAGCAAAATGTTTTTTTTTGCTCATATTTCAGTTGTGGACTTAAGAAAGAACAGTTACTAATATGAAATAAGTTACAAGTCTTAAACTAAAAAAATTTTTAAAATTGATTCAACTATTAACAAAGATTGGAGATAATTAAAATGTTAATTTCTTTAGGGGGAATTCTTTACTAGATTTCTTGATTTTATACAAATTCCATAAGGTCTCACAGATTTAAGATTGTTAACTTTCCCAATGCTTGGAAATTCTTCAGAATATTGCACTTCGTTTGGATCTAAGCAAACTTGTATAGCAATATTCAATCCATTAAATTCAGTAACGAAATTATTCAAAACATCAATGTCAGTAGTACAGTAGATATTTTGAATTTCATCATTTTATAACTACTAAAAAGAATCAGGCTTATAATGAAAATAAAACATAGAAATTATAACTCTTTGCATCGAAAATTATGCATGTATTAATTAGTTTATGTATCAAATTTTATTAATTTCTCATTGTTAGAAATACATGTATTACTAAAAAGAATCAAGGCTTATAATGAAAATAAAACATAGAAATTATAACTCTTTGCATTGAAAATTATGCATTGGTTTCGATTTATAGCCTTTACATACAAAATCATTATTTTCGAAATTCTCAGGAAATTTTCATAGACTTTTAATTAAAATTGCTGTAACTTTGTAACCCTTGATCCTATTTACACAATTTTTGCGTCAAAAGTTGCGGAACACGGAAATGTTATAGTAGGATAGTTTACTTTAAAAAAAGGTCTCTAAGTTATTTCTAGAAATATGGAGGGGGTCAAATCGGCTCCAGATAAAATAGGGCTGCACTAAAATTGATTTAGGGAGACAATCTGTTTAAATTAATTAATTCAACATGTTGATATCAATTCAAATCAATATCAATGGCAACCCTGATTATTACATGTAGTAGAAAATGACCTCAATTTATTTTTTTAATTGTTAAAACACAGGATATAATGAAACTTGATTTTGAAATTCAGACAATTTATTGCATACATACAAAATACTCAAGGAACTGATAGCAACAAAGTCTTTATTGAAGTTCCAATAATGATTTTGTTTATACTTTAAAGTTCTTGAAGCAATCATTCCCCCTAAAGTAACTAAGAAATACTTTAAGGTATTAGATGGTTTTAATATTGCTTTCTAAACTTTTAATTTTTTAAAATTGCTTAAAGATATGTTAAGATACTGAATGATTTCTAAAAATCTATAATTCTCTTTAAAATGTTTCATATGTTTGTAATATCCTCAGATTGCAATGTATAAACTTACTGAAGCTGCTTTTTGGATTTAGAACAGATGCAATTTTATACAATTATCTATAATTATATTATTAAGCAAAAATGATATAATTATATATAATTTCCCAGCAAATAGCATATTCAAGCACAAATATATGAAGTTTTATAACAACTTAGGGGGCCAAGCCCATTTATGAAAGAACGTTGTTATCATTACTTTTTCAGCTTAATTATATGTAATATTTTGTCCCGGGCCCCGCGTAGGCTACGGCTGGCTCTGAAGTAATATTATTTCCTGGTTTTCATGTACTTATAAAGTATAAATATAGGTATAAATACATCCATATTTTCCTTCTTTAACTGCTTTTGACTACTAATTAAATTTGGTTGAATTTTGGTTCATTGCAAATTCAACCAAAATTCAACGTTGCTGCAACCAAAAATGTAAATTGGGAATTGCTGGCCCGGTCAGTATTTAACCTGTTACATCTCAGGATCATATTAGTTCACAGCATTGATTTGTATTCTTCTACATTTCTCACTCATAATAATTTAATAAAAATTATTTAGCCAATCCAATCAATGCTTTTGTTTGCGTTCTGTTATTAAAAATATCTATGAAATTTTAGGTCGCGAATCACTCGTTTTGAGAGTTAGCAGGTTGTGACCAGTTGCTAACCCTGCCTTGGTAACAACTATTATTCCTAATAATTTGATAATAAATTATATCATCTATTAGAGGACTCATCTAAGAAATATTTACTGGTCTTTATTAGAAATAGTTCCTTCCACATGTTATTTACAATTTCTACTTGAATAATTGTGCTTTTCCATTTTCAAAACAGAACGCAAACTACTATCTACAGAACCATTAGCAAAGCAAAATTAAGAAGAAGTACAAAAATATAAAATAACGTAATTTTCAATCTATTACACAGCATTGATGGATTCAAAGTTGATGTATATTATCGGGTAGCATAAAATATTTTTTGTAATAGTGTTCATTTAGACGTTTTATTTGTAAATTTTGATATTGTTTATTTTGGTAAATAAATTTATTAAAATTTTTTTATTTCTTTGCCAGTTTCTTGCAAATAAATGTAAAACGTTTCTTAAAAATCTTTAAAGAATTAAAGATATATCATTAAATTCTTCTATTTCTAAAAAAATTTCTTTAATTTCCTAAAAAAACTTGCCAATTTCTTGCAAATAAAAGTAAAAAGTTTCTTAAATATCCTTAAAACTATTAAAGAATTTTGTTCTAGGGGAACCTTCACTAAAAACAATATCAGTTTAACTGCCAATTGTTTACAATTTACTCACTTGAAAATCAAAAGTTGACCTTATGCTGACAGCTGAACACATGTCAATAATAAAGTAACCATCAATTTTTCAATTCAATGCAATAAATGCTTCATTATAAAGACACTTTTTCAACTTATTGAAATCAGTTTTAAATAATGAATATATTTCTAAAGATCACAATCAAAAGTTTCTTTCCTTTATGTTTGTTTTCAATTCAATTTTCAATCATTTGATTCGACTAACATTTACATCAAGCTTTGCGGATTTTCCAAAGTATACAACGTAATGGTAATGGTATATAGATGTTTAGTACTTCTTGCATTTGCAACTTTGTCAATAACTTCCAAAAGTTTTCACGCCTTCACTTCAAGCAACTGCAAATCTATTTGTTTGGCTTATAAGAATACTAAATACTGCACATGGCACAAATATAGTCTAAACTGTACTCTGTATGAATCAATTGAAGATAACCCGGATCAGAATGTTATTTCTATGGATATTTCAAGAGAAAATTTTTACCAACCAAAAGATAATGGCATCACGTTTGCTTTCGTTTCTCGACAGTCACATATTCAAACAAAATATTCAAAATTATTTGACTCGGCCTTTCTAAATCTCGAGTTTGAAAACGAGACTTTTGATTGTAGCTTAGTGAAAAACGTCATTAGTGCAAAGTTTTTGAAAAACTCCATTGTTGCCTACTTCCATGGATTCATTTGCTCCCAATTTGGTTTCTTAACACATATAGTTGCAGTAAAATTTCTAAACATGAAAGTCAGTTTTGCGAGCTTTCGATATGTATTTCTGAAAATTTATGTTAGTAATTGTATAAACTATCCCACATGCTGTAAGAAACGTTTCTACAAATTAAATATTAATGAAGTAGTTATCGCAGGGAATTGGTCAATTGTTCCGTTGGAAGGTTATCAAGAAATCGATTGTGCTAAAGAAACGTATTCGTACGTACTCAATTACGATTTCTCGGAAACAACAAACTGTAGTATATCGACTGCTACAATAAAAAGCACTCGAGCGTTTTCAGAAACCAACTTTTGTGAACTGAATATTTGTCGATTCGCGCCTGGAACCATTTCGCTGGTAGAACTGCAACGGGCTGGTTCAAAGCATATTTGTTTTGACCATCTCACTTTCACCAATACCGATATGAATGAAGAATTTTTAAGAATATCTTGTGACCATGCCTGCAAAGAACACATGAAATCGCGAGCATTTGTGGCGTTTCTACTGCAGAATCACACATGGAAGCTCATTTAAATGCATTTGCTTTGCATGCGTATGATAAAATTCACCATGTTGAGTAAAACGTGATTGTGATAGATGATGTCGCTTGCTATATAATGCCTTCGGACTTTCAAAGAATTTTCTTCGTACAAAAATTTAAAAAATTTTTTTTTCATTTCGTGTTGATGTAAGTAAATTTCCGTGTTGAGATGACAATTAAAATTGAATTGTTCGTTTATTCATCTTTAATCACATGAAAGTTGCCGAACATGACAATAAAATGAAAATTTACATAAAGCTAATTTTCTAAGAAGAAAATAAGCATCATTATACCTCAAATTTTATAATTAATATGACCTAAAAACTGCAAATTTCACCAGAAATATGGCATTGACAGACTATTATTACACAGTTTTACATCAGTTCTCGTTTTTAAATTGAAATAAACAAAGAAATATTTCCAAGCATTGATTGGGTGAAAATATAAATATCTGCTGTGAAAAGTTTTTTAGAATTGATGTTACTTGACAACCTTGCAGCTTGGTGTGCAACAACAGGGATATATCTTTGCAAAACTTATTGTAGATTTCAGACAAATCCTTTGATCATTGGTATTTTTTTCAATGCAGGTTTGAATATTACATGAATCATCACCAAAATGAATATCTTTTTGTGCATCATAACCAAATTTCTTGTCAATCTGATTGACTTGCAATTATCAAGTATCGATATCAGAAGAATTCTGGGTAGATTAAAAGTCATGCCGGCACAAACGAATCAAATTACGTGGCAATGAGCTTTAATAGTATATTTCAGCACGTTACTATATTAATAAATCCAGGCTTGATCTTGCAATTCTTGGAAAATATCCGGACCCAGCCCACTTTCAACTCTGCATAGGAACAACATTTTTATCGATATTTTTGCTGTATAACAAAATGCAACATAAATAAAAATAAATAAATGTATTCATAAACGCCTACATAAGTTCATAAGCCTTGTAGAAAATTTCAAAAAAATAGGAATTTATTGATGCCTTACTGCAAAAAATCAACAAACGTTGACTAATTTAATTGTCCAAATGCTATATTTTAATACTGTCATTGATGCATTTTTATTTCATTTATATTTTATGCTTGTTGATAGTTATTATCCTCGTCAGTGTCACTATATGAAAGTCAGGGCGTGTTAGGGGTATCTACATATATTTTGGTTGATGAAGTTTTATTCAGAATGACAGGAAATGAATGCTAATTTACAATTCACCTCTTTAGTAATAAAATGCTTTAAAATTTAAAATGTTAGAAAATATAAGTAGTAACAAAAATATTTAAGATATCACAAGTGATTTATATTCCAACATGTGTATGTTACAATTGAAAACCATAATATAAACATAAGCACCTCAAAGCAAAATAAAATTTACATATGAGGGAAATCGTTGAGATGAAGCTACTCAATTTGAGAACCGGCTGTGTATTAGCAATTGTTTACAAATTTTTGTGGTTAAATATGTTGTAAAATATAAAACGTGTTACTTAATAATTAAAAAAGCAAATATTAGTTCTGCAAATATATATAAATGTTTGCTTCAATTTCATCTATTTTTCGTCCATGATTACCTATAGAGTCGAAGAATCCAACAAACTTTTATAATTTACCCCAAATTGTAAGTCTTCAGGCATGGTTTCTCTTATTTAGTTTCGCATGTTGTATCTTTTCCCTACACTTATATAATGCAGCATAGTTATATATAGCTTAGCCTACCGAGAATAATAAGTCTAAATATAATTGTAATTCGACTCGAACTCGCGAGTTAGGGTTCCAACTCGACTCAAACTCGGCTCGAATCTAAAAATGTCAACTCGCAGAGGCCTAATATATATATATATATATATATAATGACACACTGTAATAAGTTTAGGATGCTTCTAAGAATTCCCAAAATTGGAATGAAATATTCAACTAGTCTCACAGACTCTCATTGATTAATGACACGGATTTTCCCAGACAATTCATAATAAATGTAAGCATATTAAAAAATTAACATTACTTGATATTTTTAGCATATACTAAGGTCATAATAGAAGACCTAGAATGAAATCCAAAGAAAATTACTTATGCTAAAGAATAGCTAATCAGCGTTATAAAGCTTACACAGAAATGAATATTTATGTGAATCAATAACACTGTAAAATGCCTTACGATACCCTTTTCCACTCAAATAAAAGAATAAAAAATTTAAAGATGAATTGAGAATCGCGGGTATCTGATGCGCTGTTTTTATCAGTTTTGCTATGGAGACATCCAATTGAGTTTTTGGTTGAAATTCGAACTCCCAAAGCATCATCAATGAACCAGAAATTGTAAATATCAGGAAGGTAAAACTGACAGATGCAAGCATAATAACCATGTTGCGTTCTTGGTCTGAACTATTTCTGGACCCATGCCTATTCAAAAGCTATGGTAAGTGTATTTATGGACAAAAAATCGAATACATGTAAGAATATAAACATGCCTACTTAAGCTCTAGTGTAAAATACAATATGATTTGCCCTACGTGAATTTTTTGCCAGTGCCTATAAGTGTCTCTCATTTATCCATTTCTTCACTATATTGCTTTCATATGTCATTAACTTCTGCGCGTTTGTCCGCATGTTCCTTCTCTAAGCATATTCTAATTTCTTGTCTCTGTGTGTATGAATATTGAATCTGTTTTCGTCAACAAGCAGCTTTGTGTACTGTTTCCTCCATCACAGTTTTCTGCTGTACTTCTTGATAAACAGACTTCTGTCTTTATCTTGCTTGTGTTTCTGCTTCTATTATACTCTGGAACATTTTCAACGCTCATTCCCATATTCTCGTCTTTCTTAATACTATGTTTCACCCACCCCCTACCCC
>CABFPE010000309.1:591526-610818 GCA_900660155.1 Hofstenia miamia
ACGTCAGAACAATTTCTGAGTTTGTAAAAGAATCCTTACTTCTGAAAAATTCATTATCTAATATTATTCTTTAGACTATAAACGCAATTGTTATATATTTATTTGAAAAAATTTTGAATCAAGTATTTAAATTCATTCAAATTTTTGCAAATAATTGAATTGGATTGCTTTTATGCTTTCTTGAGACATACATTTAGAACGTCGTTCAAATCTTAAGTGAATGCTTGAGTTTTGCAATGATGGCATGAATGACTTTAAAATATACTCTAGATGACATGACAACGCCTATAAAATGTATTATCATCGAAGTAGAAAACAATTGTAAGTCATAATGTGCTAAACACATATACGAATTCTTTCGTAAAAAGTGAGTTTAGCCTATATACAATAGTATTTTATTTACAAATAATTACTGTTTAATAAGGGTGTATTAAGCCAATGCTACTTTAATAACCACCTGATGATTTGGAGTATGAAAAACGAAAAGAATCAATAAAATGTTTTTGGATGCAGTGAATTTGAATTATTATTCACCAAGTGTACACAAAATCCGTTCACTTTTGTAGCCTTTATTTCATTCACTTCGAAACTAATAATGTGTTCACTACACAGATTAGATGGCTTCACAAGTAAGTAAGTACAATTGGGTTTTTAGAAATACTGCATCTCAAAATATATCCTTTGTTTTTTATTTGTGCAATTTTAGATCTACATTATTTTTAATGCACATCAAACAGCTGATTTTGAAATACAGAAAAAATGAATTTTATGATTAATTACATCATTTTACTTAGATGTAGATTTCATGATGATCAAAGTGGAAGTTGTTTCAAAAAACCTTAGATAACTGATAAATAGTAAATTCTTTGACTTGGTTACCTTACAATAGGTTGCTTGATTATGTAATCATGCACTGCTGTTTAAGTATTTTATCGAAAGCTTTTTTAATTTCCTGACTTCGCTCAGTTAGCTATACACATCCAACTATCTATGAGCTAATTGCTTTGTTTAAGAACAATGATTTTCAGGCTTGCATCTGTTACTGCATGAATAGGTCTCAGGGAGCCACACTATAATGGAGTGTCTTTAACAAATAATTTAATGATATTACTACAATCGAATAA
The DNA here is from genome assembly GCA_900660155.1 of Hofstenia miamia. Taxonomy (NCBI): domain Eukaryota; kingdom Metazoa; phylum Xenacoelomorpha; order Acoela; family Hofsteniidae; genus Hofstenia; species Hofstenia miamia. The sequence goes on from CABFPE010000309.1 coordinate 592,651, forward strand.
ATAGCAAATATTTACAAAAACATTCAAGAAGAGAAACTGAAAAGAGCACTTAATTCTGTTTCTTCCTCTTGAGTTTGCCAAAAGAAAATATTATGCATGAATGCAATATTAATTTGCTTCAAAGCATTACACTTTATACTGAAGGACCTCTAAAAACAGAAAACTGTACTTGCTCGTTAATAACCGACAACAAATACATTAGCTGATTTCTTATAAAAACTGAATATTACTTACTACTGCTTCGTTTCTAACCTTTCCTTTTATCATCACTGATTTGGGGAATATAACTTTTATTATTTATTGTTTATGATTTACAAATTTGTCGAAAGTTGTGTGAAGAATTATATTCCTTCAAATTTTTATAGCAATACATTAAGTGCAGTGGCAAAGTAATGCCGGAAATTCGTAATTCTCAATGATTCTGAAATATATTAGGTTTCTTATGTGACTATATATACCAGAAAGGATTCGAACAATAATCATGGGGATCGTAGTTTGGAAAAAAAATGTTGTGCTACTAGCTACGCAATCCGTCCAATCAGGGATGAATCCTAGCACAGATAATTTTCATGTGTGCCTCTTTAGCTAGACAATTGAAGAAGAGTAATCTTACATTATTGGGCAAAATAAAGAAATGGAGAAAAGAAAAAGCCAATGCAAAGACAAATCTCCAAGATAGAATACTCTTCTGTTTATGACAAAATAATGAAATCTGTTTCAACTCGATTGCTACAAGCCGAAAATTTTGAGAGTTTTTTCATCTGCTTCCAAGTCTTTACAGTTTAAGAATCACATACTAGAAAAATACAGGATAGTACCAATATGACATCCAAAAGAAAGTGTGAAGAGGATGTTATTCACAGGATAGTAGGAAGTAACTTAGTGAAATACGAGTAAAAAATATGACATATCACGATTTTCTTCAATTTTCTCAATGAACTTGATATCAAATCGAAAAGAAAGCGGGGAAGAAAGCTCTCAACTACTTCCAACCAAGATCGTTCCTTGAAGAGAATTTTGTTAAAAATTTATTAAACTCTTCAAAACAACTGCAATGCCATTGGCAAGAAGCTGGTGTTTGTGTCAGTGACAGAACTGTTCAACAGAGATTAAATAATATGGGCTGCAAAAGTGCTAAACCAATAAAAGTGCCCAAGCTTACGAAAACAATGAAAACGAAGCGCCTAAATTTAAATTGGCCCGTCACTCTTGGATATTAGAACAATGGAAAAAAGTGAGATTCAGCGATGAAGCCTCATTAGAGTGAAATTCTGCATCAAAGAGAAAGTTATGGTATCTTAAAAGAACCCCACCTCCAAACAAACAAGTGTTAAGCATCCCTCTAAAGTAATGGTATGGAGCATAGTTAGTTCAAAAGGTTTAAGACAGTTAGAAGTGATAAATGGGATAATGAATTCACATAAGTATATCAAAATTCTTAAAAAAAGTGCTATCCCTCAAATTAAAGAGTGATTTACTGATGATGAAGAACCAATTTTTTCGCAGGATGGGATTCATTGCCATACAGCAAAAGTAGTAAAAAATTGTATTTGTGATAAAAACATATGTCGGTTGGATTGGCCTGTGAACTCCGCAGATCTCGATCCTATTGAGAATATCCGGGGAGTTTTAAAATAGAAAATTGCAGCAAAAACAATTGCAAATTGCATGAAATTATAGAAACCATAACTTATTAATGGTTTCATGAAGAAAGCCTAAGCAATATCACTGTAAGCTGCATTGATAGTTTGCCAAAAAGAATTAACCAAGTTATTAAAGCAAAAGGAGGACATATTAACTATTAAAATTTTGTATATCTTGCTGTATCAACATGTTATCTGTTCAATTTTCACTAACAATGTTTTGTCCCAAGTAATTTTAACAAATTAATATAGTTCTAAGTAACCTAAGTTTAATAAATAAAATTCTAGGTGCTCTAAAATTTAATAGATAATATCTTCAATATATTTGTTACTCAAAATTAAGAAGGCCACAACAAAATTATAATATAATGATCACAGAAATAGTTAATTTTTATGAAAACTGTGTTTTCCAAAGTAATTTGTCGTATATACTGCATATTATCAAGCTACATTCATCTATAAATTTAGTATTATATGCATTAAAACACTTAAAACACCCTAAATAGGGTTTGGGTTTCAAAGACCAACGTTATGCAGAAACGGAAAAAATCATGCATTCGGGGGTTAAATGGCCGGTTAAAGCGCATTTTTGAATCAAATGCTGGCTTGCGGAGAAGTGCATTCCTGGTCTTATTTTCGTTTATTTTACTGTAAATCGCCCGACCTTGAATACAGAAGAGTTTGATTAAACGCAGGAATTCAATTGTGAAATAAGGCTTGCTGGAATTTAAGTAAATAATAAATAATATGCATGTATTAAATAGACCGATTTCTATCCCACCAGTAATTTCGTATTAGCATGGTTGGGGTTAAGAGTTCGGCTTGAGTTTAGGTTAAGTTTAAGGTTTTTAGATGTTTTTGAAGGCTTTGAATTTTCATACCTCGATATTTCAAAGTACTGGAATTTCAAGGAGTAACTAAGTAAATTTCTAGGATGACTGCATCCAAAATTAAATTAGTATATTTGATGCTAATTGATACAATAAGGGACAAATTTGGGGTTAGACATTCATCATAATTAAAATCGTATCATATCGTATCACACAATGTTAAGACCATCAATGTGTTTATATTGGTATATTATTATCTATTACTTCTCACAGCTTCACGTTGAAATTACGCACATTTCGGGGAATTCTAGCTGTTCCTCAGATGCTGCATTCTGTACTATCACCCCTCTAAGCATCTCTTATGATTCCTTCGTTGACTTCCACTTCTATTTATTTCTTTAGTCCTGTCTTCCTTGGCCACTTGTTGCTCTCTTGATTATCAAATTTTTCTTTATTCCTCAAGAATTCTTCCTGCATCACCTTCTACCTAAACCTTGTTTGACTTTCTACTTTTATCCTACTCTGGTATGCGTTTTTTACTTCATCTTCTGTTCTTATTTTCCTTAACTCAATTGTGAGCTCCATTAGCGATTTTTTACATATTCCTTTAGTCCTAGTGCTTCTGCTTCTACAGCTTCCTATCCACATCTACCCGTCCTTTCCCTCCTTTCTGCCGTGCCATGTACACTCTATCCACACCTCAAGTTAGGTTAAATGCTCTCTCTGCTGCTAGTATCTTCTTATATCGTTCCCTTCATTGTTGTGCCGAGTATCTAATCATTTGCATTGCCTACATATTAATTGACTTAATGCTATTCTGCCCATTCTTAGATTAGCATACATCTTCACTTCGTTCATATACCATGGAGGACTTACTGTTCTACCATTTTATATATATATATAATACATATACGGGCTTTGGATACAAAATTTTAATATATCTACAAAGCGCTAGATACAAAAAATATAAAAATTGTTTTTGAAAATACTTGAAACTCATACATAAGAAATTACACCCTTTTCCAAATGCGCAATGTACACATTTTTGGATAAAACGAATTTTTCTACTTTGCATCAAAACGATATAATTTCAAGAATAATAGAAACATTATTTTAACAATACCGTATACATGTTTGCTTTTCATAGATATGAAATACAAAAATATATATTTAAAGCCATTTACAAAAAAACTAATATGAATAGAACTTCTTGCTGAATCTTGAATTCCAAAGTTCTTAGTGCCTGGTCTCCAGATCAAATATGTGCAATGAGAAATTTTATGAATTTCTTATTTTCAATTCAATTTCTGAGAATTGTGTGGTATTAACTGACGAATGGAAGGGTTTTGACAAATGGAATACTACCATTTTATTTACACTGCTCTTTTTAAAAATCCTCTTACTTATTTCTATTGCACAATATAGCGTCAAGTCATAGATGTGGTTATATTATATACTGTATAGTGAATCATATTATATATTCAAAAAACCAATAAAACATAGATACTCTTTTTTGCTCACTTCAAGTAGCTAACTATTAAATTCTGTAAATTCTAAAAAAGTCGAGATGAAAACTTGACAGAAACACCGTGTTTTTGAAAATAGCAAAGTACCTAATTCATGGATTCATTCAACTGACTCTTTACAGTAGTTAGTGGTTGATGTAGAAAAAGAAATTTTTGCAATGGAAATATACAATAATAATTCTTTGTTACAAATTGCAAAAATTTAGGATAAATTGAAATTTTTCTATTGCCTTCTTTTACAAATAGTTGTGAAATTAGATTACAGAAATGAAAAAATAAAATGCATTAAATATTTTTCATAGATTGAGTGTTTTACTAATGTGTCACAATAATCTATTTTGATGTTAGTGATATAAACTGCCTCGATAATGTAGCAGAAAATAAAATGATTATTCATAATACGTTAAATATAGTGTAGATATACTCTTCACAAGAAATTCGTGAGTGATATGGTAGCTATTGGCTATTTCTAAACAACATCCAATCAAATGAATTACTTCAAAATGAAGAAGAAAATATCTTTTAAATTGACTTTTATAAATCTATTTCCAGTCATTAAATTATTCTTTGCAAAGTAACAATTACTTTTTATAAACGAATGCAACTTTCAATCGCATTTATATTACCACATGTTGTATAAATTAACTAAGTGAATTTTGAAATTAAAAAATTTGTTCATTGTAAATTCTTTTGCAATTTTGACTGATTAGGACAGAAATGTGCATCGGTCGATAATCTCAAATGGACCATTTTTTTGGTTCACTTCAATATGCAAAAATTCTGGCATGTATATGATCTTTACCAAATATACTTTAATTTTTCATTGGCTAGACTAGAATTTATTAAAAAAATACGAGCAGAAACAATAATATATACATTAAATTTATGTTGAGTACTAACCAAAATTAGGAAATGTTTACAAATTCTATGACATTCACTGCCGTTGGGTTGATTTACTTGTACTGCTATATATATATATATATATATATATATATATATATATATATATACATAAATGCATATAACTTTTATATATATAAATGTATTAATATATATGTATGTAAATGTATGTGTGTATATATATATATATATATATATATGTATATATATATATAAATGTATGTTTATATGTATAAAAATGTATGTATATAAATACCTGAATGTAAGATTTATATATTTATTCCAAAATTTCTATATTGATCTAGATTCTGAGTTGATTACAATTTTACTTTTTGTTTTCTAACAAAGCTTTTGCACTATAGTTAATATTTAATAATATAGATTTTTTCGTAAAAAGATTTTTTAAAAAAATAAGTAAGATGCCGACAACTATTATCTTACATGTGGTCTTTTTTTGGATTAAATATATATATGTATATATATATATATATATATATATATTTGTATATAATGGAAATTTGTAAAAATACAAATCGTCTTAGCTATTCTAAATATCAAATGTCAGGCAATTTTGACAGTTAGAAATTTCAAAAGTTGATTGGACCCTGAAAAACATTTAATTTTTGGTTTCTTCTGCAACATTTTATCCTACGTTTTTCCATTAAAGAATTAATAATTTGATTGAATTATAATTTTATATCTCAAATATATTTTAAATATTTTTAAACAATTTTACTTCTACTTATAATATAAATTTTCATTTAGTGGCTACCTTCTTACTTCAATGAATTACTCGCATGATGCTGATGCAGACGTCATCTCCTGGATTAAGAAGACGACAGTCTATTTGAGTGTACTAGGATTCGTAATAAGTATCTTAGGTATTGTCCTGAATTACTTGAGTTATAAAACAGCTCGATATTTATGCAGATTCAATTCAGCCGTCGTGTTCATAAGAATATTGGCATTATGGGACAGTGCATCTATTATTATGGTTACATTTTGTTTTATTCCGTGAAATTTGCGTAGCACTAAAAATGGAATTTTTGATCTCATTCATTATACAATACTTTGTAAATTCGAATATACAAATTTTAATATTTGTTAATTTAACACCAACCCTTCGTTAGATAAATGGAATTCCAAATTTGATTTCCTTTTTTTTAAAAAATATTGAACAGTTTGCAAAATTTTAGCACAACTATTTTTATGAAGAACCTCCAACGCATCACCAATGGAATGCTTTTCAAATACATGGCAAGTTTAGACTACTTTGAGATCTCCTAGTTGTGATGTTTCTCTTACTAATCCATACATTTCTGCTAGCCTGTACCTGTCCTGATAGCCTCTATTCAGTCAACTCTAATCTGCTCGATGCTTTCTTCCTTTTTGCCAACTATCATTCCTTAAACACTCACATGCGGTCTACATTTTCTGTAGCACTCCAATGTTATTCTGTTCTTTCCCGCCTGTTTGTTCGTCTGTGCTGATCCTGTACTATCCGTTTTCAAGTCCACCCCCGAATTCTAGAGTTCTCCCTTTGTGCGCATCATCTGACAAGAGTTCTCCCTTTGTGCGCATCATCTGACAACTTATGACATGCCAGCGTCTGAAGCTCCATGATCTTTCATAACTTGCTTTTCTGTGTTTGAGTTTGGAATCACATTTTCCTATAATTTGCTAAGCAAGTCCTAAGATAACCTTTTGCGCTCTGTGCTTTTATTTTTGACTAATCTTATCTCCTGAAGTTGCCAAGAAAGTCATTAGGGAAGTGATCCAAATTCAATGCGTAAACAAGTGAAAATGCAACTGTACACCATTAAAAATGGCGTTTACGTTAACATGAACGTAAACCCGATGACTTGCACTCGGAATTAATTTGCGAATAAATGTTAACGGTAAAGTTTACGTTATACTATTGTTTTCGATTTCTGACTCATTTCGGTTCTACACACTCTTCAAATATATTTAAGCAAATGAATTTTGTAATCGTATACAGACGTTTAATCTATTAAATTTATATTTGTAGGCAATATATTCTCTAATGCGATAAAATAGTTATTCTTAAATATCATTAAAATAATAAAAATAAATTAAATTAAAATTGGATATTTTGATCAAATTTTTTATTAAATTAAAATTGGATATTTTGATCAAATTTTTTATTTAAATTAGGTTTCTGCTTCTTAATACACATGGATTCTGCGATCTTATTGCATTAGTGTCTTATTAAAACATTAATGTCTGATGTGATGAAATTGGCTAATTTCTTAATATATACAAAATCCCCCTTTTTGTAAAAATCGCACAAATCATCAAATTTTATCATACTATACACATATATTATATATATATATATATATATATATATATATTTTGTTCATAATATATTCATTCTTTATAATGTTTCCTTTAACTCAGAACGTCAGAACAATTTCTGAGTTTGTAAAAGAATCCTTACTTCTGAAAAATTCATTATCTAATATTATTCTTTAGACTATAAACGTAATTCTTATATATTTAATTGAAAAAATTTTGAGTCAAGTATTTAAATTCAGTCAAATTTTTGCAAATAATTGAATTGGATTGCTTTTATGGTTTCTTGAGACATACATTTAGAACCTCGTTCAAATCTTAAGTGAATGCTTGAGTTTAGCAATGATGTCATGGATGACTTTAAAATATACTCTAGATGACATGACAACGCCTATAAAATGTATTATCATCGATATAGAAAACAATTGTAAGTCATAATGTGTCAAACACATATACGAATTCTTTCGTACAAAGTGAGTTTAGCCTATATACAATAGTATTTTATTACAAATAATTACTGTTTAATAAGGGTGTATTAAGCCAATGCTACTTTAATAACCACCTGATGATTTGGAGTATAAAAAACGAAAATAATCAATAAAATGTTTTTGCATGCAGTGAATTTGAATTATTATTCACCACGTATTCACAAAATCCGTTCACTTTTGTAGCCTATTTTAGTTTGTTCACTTGGAAACTAATAATGTTTTCACTACACAGATTAGATGGCTTCACAAGTAAGGAAGTGCAATTAGGTTTTAGAAATACTACATCTAAAAATATATCCTTAGATCTATATTTGCCCTATTGTAGATCTACATTCTGTATTTTTAATGCACATCAACCAACTGATTTTGAAATGCAGAAAAATGAATTTTATGATTAGTGGCCTCATTTTACTTAGATGTAGTTTTTATGATGATCAAAATGGAAGTTGTTTCAAAAAAGCTTAGATAACTGATAAGTATAAATTCTTTAGCTTGGTTACCTAACAATAGACTGCTTGATTGGGGCCGTCAGACCCATCACAGTATGTAATCATGCACTACTCTTTAAGTATTTTATCGATTGCTTTTTTAAGTTCCTGACTATGCCTACACTTCCAACTATCTATGAGCTAATTGTTTTGTTGTTTAAGAAAAATTATTTTCAGGCTTGCATCTGTTACTGCTTGAATAGGCCTCTGGGAGCCACACCAATCGACTGCCTTTTCTACCTACACTTTTCTACACCTAATTTAATGATATTACTACAATCGCATGAATAGCAAATATTTACAAAAACATTCAAAAACAGAAACTGAGAAGAGCAGAGTTTGCCAGAAGAAAATATTATACATGAATGCAATAATAACTTGTTTCGAAAACTCTGTATACAACATCATATCCCGCCATAAATATCCTCTTCATTGGATAATGTACACAAAGAAAGTAAGTCACATATGTTTTTAAAGCATTACACTTTATACTGCAGGACTTCTAAAAAACATAAAATATTGTACTTGCTCGTCAATATCTGACAACAAATACATTAGCTGATTTTTTATAAAAATTGAATATTACTTACTACTGTTTAGTTTGTAACCCTTTCATTTTATCATCATTGATTTGGGAAATATAACTTTTATTATTTATATATTTAAAAATTGGTCGAAAGTTGTCTGAAGAATTATATTCCTTCAAATTTTGGTACCAATACATTCAGTGCAAGATAGAAAACTCTTCTGTTTATGACAAAATAATGAATTCTGTTTCAACTCGATTGCTACAAGTCGAAGATTTTGAGAGTTTTTTCATCTGCTTCCAAGTCTTTACAATTTAAAAATCACATACTAGAAAAATACAGGATAGTATCCACTATGACATCCAAAAGAAAGTGTGAAGTGGATGTTATTCACAGGATAGTAGGAAGTAACTTAGTGAAATACGAGTAAAAAATATGACATATCACGATTTTCTCAATTTTTTCATTGAACTTGGTATCAAATCGAAAAAGAAGTCGTGGAAGAAAGCTCTCAACTACTCCCAACCAAGATCGTTTCTTGAATAGAATTTTGTTAAAAATTATTAAGCTCTTCAAGACAACTGCAATGTCATTGGCAAGAAGCTGGTGTTTGTGTCAGTGAATGATGCTTCAACGGAGATTAAGCAATATGGGCTGCAAAAAGTGCTAACCAAGGAAAGTGCCAAAGCTTACGAAAACAATGAAAACAAAGCACCTCAATTTTGATTGGCCCATCAGTCTTGGACATTAGAACAGTGGAGAAAAAAATGTGTTTCAGCGATGAAACCTCATTAGAGTGAAATTCTGCATCAAAGAGAAAGGTATGGCCTCTTAAAGGAATCCCACTCCAATCAAACAAGTAGTGAAGCAGCCACATAAAGTTATGATATGGATTATAGTTAGTTCAAAAGGTTTACGACAGTTATAAGTGATAGATAGGATAATGAATTTGCATCGAAATTCTTAAAAAAAGTGGTATCCCTCTAAATAAAGAGTGGTTTACTGATGATAAGCAGAGCTGGGATTTTGGGTGATAACAAATTGTTGATTTATGTACTAAAGAGTTGCTATAAAGCTACCGAAAAAGGTGATTAAATGTTTTTTTTTAAATTTATTGACAACAAAATATAGTGATACATTAAAATTACAAAAAGATTGTTCAGTCATACAGAGTCAATTATCTTTTAAAATATTTTTGAATAACAAAATGTCCTCTCAATGTCACAAGAAACAATAGGGGTTGTACTCCCAAAAGTAATTTCCACTGAATTCCAAGTTGTTACACACGNTTTCACTACACAGATTAGATGGCTTCACAAGTAAGGAAGTGCAATTAGGTTTTAGAAATACTACATCTAAAAATATATCCTTAGATCTATATTTGCCCTATTGTAGATCTACATTCTGTATTTTTAATGCACATCAACCAACTGATTTTGAAATGCAGAAAAATGAATTTTATGATTAGTGGCCTCATTTTACTTGGATGTAGTTTTTATGATGATCAAAATGGAAGTTGTTTCAAAAAAGCTTAGATAACTGATAAGTATAAATTCTTTAGCTTGGTTACCTAACAATAGACTGCTTGATTGGGGCCGTCAGACCCATCACAGTATGTAATCATGCACTACTCTTTAAGTATTTTATCGATTGCTTTTTTAAGTTCCTGACTATGCCTACACTTCCAACTATCTATGAGCTAATTGTTTTGTTGTTTAAGAAAAATTATTTTCAGGCTTGCATCTGTTACTGCTTGAATAGGCCTCAGGGAGCCACACTAATCGACTGCCTTTTCTACCTACACTTTTCTACACCTAATTTAATGATATTACTACAATCGCATGAATAGCAAATATTTACAAAAACATTCAAAAACAGAAACTGAGAAGAGCAGAGTTTGCCAGAAGAAAATATTATACATGAATGCAATAATAACTTGTTTCGAAAACTCTGTATACAACATCATATCCCGCCATAAATATCCTCTTCATTGGATAATGTACACAAAGAAAGTAAGTCACATATGTTTTTAAAGCATTACACTTTATACTGCAGGACTTCTAAAAAACATAAAATATTGTACTTGCTCGTCAATATCTGACAACAAATACATTAGCTGATTTTTTATAAAAATTGAATATTACTTACTACTGTTTAGTTTGTAACCCTTTCATTTTATCATCATTGATTTGGGAAATATAACTTTTATTATTTATATATTTAAAAATTGGTCGAAAGTTGTCTGAAGAATTATATTCCTTCAAATTTTGGTACCAATACATTCAGTGCAAGATAGAAAACTCTTCTGTTTATGACAAAATAATGAATTCTGTTTCAACTCGATTGCTACAAGTCGAAAATTTTGAGAGTTTTTTCATCTGCTTCCAAGTCTTTACAATTTAAAAATCACATACTAGAAAAATACAGGATAGTATCCACTATGACATCCAAAAGAAAGTGTGAAGTGGATGTTATTCACAGAATAGTAGGAAGTAACTTAGTGAAATACGAGTAAAAAATATGACATATCACGATTTTCTCAATTTTTTCATTGAACTTGGTATCAAATCGAAAAAGAAGTCGTGGAAGAAAGCTCTCAACTACTCCCAACCAAGATCGTTTCTTGAATAGAATTTTGTTAAAAATTATTAAGCTCTTCAAGACAACTGCAATGTCATTGGCAAGAAGCTGGTGTTTGTGTCAGTGAATGATGCTTCAACGGAGATTAAGCAATATGGGCTGCAAAAAGTGCTAACCAAGGAAAGTGCCAAAGCTTACGAAAACAATGAAAACAAAGCACCTCAATTTTGATTGGCCCATCAGTCTTGGACATTAGAACAGTGGAGAAAAAAATGTGTTTCAGCGATGAAACCTCATTAGAGTGAAATTCTGCATCAAAGAGAAAGGTATGGCCTCTTAAAGGAATCCCACTCCAATCAAACAAGTAGTGAAGCAGCCACATAAAGTTATGATATGGATTATAGTTAGTTCAAAAGGTTTACGACAGTTATAAGTGATAGATAGGATAATGAATTTGCATCGAAATTCTTAAAAAAAGTGGTATCCCTCTAAATAAAGAGTGGTTTACTGATGATAAGCAGAGCTGGGATTTTGGGTGATAACAAATTGTTGATTTATGTACTAAAGAGTTGCTATAAAGCTACCGAAAAAGGTGATTAAATGTTTTTTTTTAAATTTATTGACAACAAAATATAGTGATACATTAAAATTACAAAAAGATTGTTCAGTCATACAGAGTCAATTATCTTTTAAAATATTTTTGAATAACAAAATGTCCTCTCAATGTCACAAGAAACAATAGGGGTTGTACTCCCAAAAGTAATTTCCACTGAATTCCAAGTTGTTACACACGTGTTTCCAATGACTCCATGCCCTTTGACATTGCCTCATTCACCATCCTTATTTCACTCAATCAAATACTTTCATTAAAAAATTTTCAAGTTTTTTCTTGCTGCATTAATTTTGTTATTGATTCCTTAACATGATCCAAAATTTCCAGAGCAACATCTCACTTTGAAAATTTTTGCAAATTTTTTGTTTGCATATACCAAGGGATAATAATTTATGGTCATAAAGCTAGTTGAGAGATAAGCTTGAATTTCTGTTTTTCAATAATTTCCATAACGTTTTCATGTGCACTGCTCACTGATGGTACCCCAGGGAGAATTTCCAACACAAAATTCAAATGTTCATAATTAAATGGCAGCATTGAAGTCAGGTACCCCACTGACTAATTATTGTTGAAAAAAGAGTATAAATAGTTGGTAACAAAACCAAATTTTCTAAAAATGTGTTAGTTTTGAAAACTGTTTAGGTACTAAATGTTGCTTAAGGTGCTTAAACTATTATTTCAGCCCTGATGACGAGGAACTAATTTTTATTCAGGATGTGGTAAATTACCATACAGCGAAATTAGTAAAAATTTTTATTTGTGATAAAAGTATGTTTGTTGGATTGGCCTGGGAACTCCTCAGATCTCGATCCTATGTAGAATATACGGGGAGTTTTAAAATAAAAAATTGCAGCAAAAACAATTGCAAATTGCAGTGAAATGATAGAAACCATAACTTATGATTGGTTTCATGAAGAAAGCCTAAACAATATCACTGTAAGCTGCAGTGATAGTTTGCCAGAAAGAATTAATCAAGTTATTAAAGCAAAAGGAGGGCACATTAACTATTGAAATTTTGTATATCTTGCTGTATCAACATGTTATCTGTTCAATTTTTCCTAACTATGTTTTGTCCCAAGTAATTTTAACAAATTAATATAGTTCTAAGTAACCTAAATTTAATAAATATAATTATAGGTGCTCTAAAATTTAATAGATTATATCTTCAATATATTTGTTACTCAAAATTGAGAAGGTCACAACAAAACTATAATAAAATGATCACAAAAATAGTTAATTTTTATGAAAACTGTGTTTTCAAAAGTAATTTGTCGTATATACTGCTTATTATCAAGCTACATTCGTCTATAAATTTAGTATTATATGCATTAAAACACTTAAAACACCCTAAATAGGGTTTGGGTCTCAAAGACCAACGTTATGCAGAAACGGAAAAAATCATGCATTCGGGGGTTAAATGGTTAAAGCGCATTTTTGAATCAAATGCTGGCTTGCCGAGAAGTGCATTCCTGGTCTTATTTTCGTTTATTTTAAAGTAAATCGCCCGACCTTGAATACAGAAGAGTTTGATTAAACGCAGGAATTCAATTGTGAAGTAAGGCTTGCTGGAATTTAAGTAAATAATTAATATGCATGTATTAAATAGACCGCTTTCTATCCCACCAGTAAATTTGTTTTAGCATGGTTGGTTATAAGAGTTAGGCTTGAGTTTAGGTTAAGTTTAAGGTTTTTAGATGTTTTTGAAGGCTTTGAATTTTCATACCTCGATATTTCAAAGTACTGGAATTTCAAGGAGTAACTAAGTAAATTTCTAGGATGACTGCATCCAAAATTAAATTAGTATATTTGATGCTAATTGATACAATAAGGGACAAATTTGGGGTTAGACATTCATCATAATTAAAATCGTATCATATCGTATCACACAATGTTAAGACCATCAATGTGTTTAAATGTGTTTATATTGGCATATTATTATCTCACAGCTCCACGTTGATATTACGCACAGTTCGGGGAATTCTAGCTGTTCCTCAGATGCTGCCTTCTGTACGTTCACCCCTCTAAGCATCTCTTATGATTCCTTCGTTGACTTCCACTTCTATTTATTTCTTTAGTCCTGTCTTCCTTGGCCACTTGTTGCTCTCTTGATTATCAAGTTTTTCTTTATTCCTCAAGAATTCTTCCTGCATCACCTTCTACCTAAACCTTGTTTGACTTTCTACTTTTATCCTACTCTGGTATGCGTTTTTTACTTCATCTTCTGTTCTTATTTTCCTTAACTCAATTGTGAGCTCCATTAGCGATTTTTTACATATTCCTTTAGTCCTAGTGCTTCTGCTTCTACAGCTTCCTATCCACATCTACCCGTCCTTTCCCTCCTTTCTGCCGTGCCATGTACACTCTATCCACACCTCAAGTTAGGTTAAATGCTCTCTCTGCTGCTAGTATCTTCTTATATCGTTCCCTTCATTGTTGTGCCGAGTATCTAATCATTTGCATTGCCTACATATTAATTGACTTAATGCTATTCTGCCCATTCTTTGATTAGCATACATCTTCACTTCGTTCATATACCATGGAGGACTTACTGTTCTACCATTTTATATATATATATAATACATATACGGGCTTTGGATACAAAATTTTAATATATCTACAAAGCGCTAGATACAAAAAATATAAAAATTGTTTTTGAAAATACTTGAAACTCATACATAAGAAATTACACCCTTTTCCAAATGCGCAATGTACACATTTTTGGATAAAACGAATTTTTCTACTTTGCATCAAAACGATATAATTTCAAGAATAATAGAAACATTATTTTAACAATACCGTATACATGTTTGCTTTTCATAGATATGAAATACAAAAATATATATTTAAAGCCATTTACAAAAAAACTAATATGAATAGAACTTCTTGCTGAATCTTGAATTCCAAAGTTCTTAGTGCCTGGTCTCCAGATCAAATATGTGCAATGAGAAATTTTATGAATTTCTTATTTTCAATTCAATTTCTGAGAATTGTGTGGTATTAACTGACGAATGGAAGGGTTTTGACAAATGGAATACTACCATTTTATTTACACTGCTCTTTCAAAAATCCTCTTACTTATTTCTATTGCACAATATAGCGTCAAGTCATAGATGTGGTTATATTATATACTGTATAGTGAATCATATTATATATTCAAAAACCAATAAAACATAGATACTCTTTTTTGCTCACTTCAAGTAGCTAACTATTAAATTCTGTAAATTCTAAAAAAGTCGAGATGAAAACTTGACAGAAACACCGTGTTTTTGAAAATAGCAAAGTACCTAATTCATGGATTCATTCAACTGACTCTTTACAGTAGTTAGTGGTTGATGTAGAAAAAGAAATTTTTGCAATGGAAATATACAATAATAATTCTTTGTAACAAAATGCAAAAATTTAGGATAGATTGAAATTTTTCTATTGTCTTCTTTAAAAGGGCTGTGAAATTAGATTACAGGAATGAAAATAATAAAATGCATTAAATATTTTTCATAGATTGAGTGTTTTACTAATGTGTCACAATAATCTATTTTGATATTAGTGATAAACTGCCTCGATAATGTAGCAGAAAATAAAATGATTATTCATAATACGTTAAATATAGTGTAGATATACTCTTCACAAGAAATTCGTGAGTGATATGGTAGCTATTGGCTATTTCTAAACAACATCCAATCAAATGAATTACTTCAAAATGAAGAAGAAAATATCTTTTAAATGGACTTTAATAAACCTATTTCCACACTCATTAAATTATTCTTTGCAAGGTAACAATTACTTTTTAGAAACGAATGCAATTTTAAATCGTATTTAAATTACCACATGTTGTATAAATTAACTAAGTGAATTTTGAAATTAAAAAATTTGTTCATTGTAAATTCTTTTGCAATTTTGACTGATTAGGACAGAAATGTGCATCGGTCGATAATCTCAAATGGACCATTTTTTTGGTTCACTTCAATATGCAAAAATTCTGGCATGTATATGATCTTTACCAAATATACTTTAATTTTTCATTGGCTAGACTAGAATTTATTAAAAAAATACGAGCAGAAACAATAATATATACATTAAATTTATGTTGAGTACTAACCAAAATTAGGAAATGTTTACAAATTCTATGACATTCACTGCCGTTGGGTTGATTTACTTGTACTGCTATATATATATATATATATATATATATATATATATATTACAGAACATTTAATTTATAATTTCAAGAATAATAGAAACATTATTTTAATAATACCGTATACATGTTTGCTTTTCATAGATATGAAATACAAAAATATATATTTAAAGCCATTTACAAAAAAACTAATATGAATAGAACTTCTTGCTGAATCTTGAATTCCAAAGTTCTTAGTGCCTGGTCTCCAGATCAAATATGTGCAATGAGAAATTTTATGAATTTCTTATTTTCAATTCAATTTCTGAGAATTGTGTGGTATTAACTGACGAATGGAAGGGTTTTGACAAATGGAATACTACCATTTTATTTACACTGCTCTTTTTAAAAATCCTCTTACTTATTTCTATTGCACAATATAGCGTCACGTCATAGATATGGTTATATTATATACTGTATAGTGAATCATATTATATATTCAAAAAAACAATAAAACATACTCTTTTTTGCTGAATTCAAGTGGCTAACTATGAAATTCTGTAAATTCTAAAAAAGTCTAGATGAAAACTTGGCAGAAACACCGTGTTTTTGAAAATAGCAAACTACCTAAGTATGGATTCATTCAACTGACTCTTTACAGTAGTTAGTGGTTGACGTAGAAAAAGAATTTTTGCAATGGAAATATAGACAATAATAATTCTTTGTTACAAATTGCAAAAATTTAGGATAAATTGAAATTTTTCTATTGCCTTCTTTTACAAATAGTTGTGAAATTAGATTACAGAAATGAAAAAATAAAATACATTAAATATTTTTCATAGATTTAGTGTTGCACTAATGTGTTACAATAATCTATTTTGATGTTAGTGATATAAACTGCCTCGATAATGTAGCAGAAAATAAAATGATTATTCATAATACGTTAAATATAGTGTAGATATACTGTTCACAAGAAATTCGTGAATGATATTGTAGCAATTGGCTATTTCTAAACAGCATCCAATCAAATGAATTACTTCAAAATGAAGAAGAAAATATCTTTTAATTTGACTTTTATAAATCTATTTCCAGTCATTAAATTATTCTTTGCAAAGTAACAATTACTTTTTATAAACGAATGCAACTTTCAATCGCATTTATATTACCACATGTTGTATAAATTAACTAAGTGAATTTTGAAATAAAAAATTTTGTATATTGTAAGTTCATCTGCAATTTTGTGTGATTAGAATAGAAATGTGCATCTGTCGATAATCTCAAATGGACCCATTTTTGGTTCATTTCAATACGCAAAAATTTTGCCCATATATATGTTCTTTACCAAATATACTTCTTTCATTTTTCGTTGGCTAATATTGGGACAGTTAGAAATTTATTATAAAAAATACAACAATAATATATACATTAATTTTATGCAGAATACTAAATAAAATTTGGAAATTTTTATAATTTCTATGACATTCACTGCCGTTGGGTTGATTTACTTGTACTACTAAGTAATGGTCATGAGCGTCTACCCCAAATTTATTGCAATTGTGCAAAGAAATTTATAAAAACCACAAATATTTAAGTAATAGACGGTTTTTAGCACACTATTAATAATGAAGGAAATGAAGTTAGAGTGATCAATGGGATTAGCCTGTGTCTGAAAGTAAATATTTCTGGTCGAAGGGGATGCTAATTATGTATATATATATATAGATATATATATATATATATAAATGTATATATATGTATAAATATAAATGTATTTATATATATGTATGGAAATGTATGTATGTATATATATATATGCATGTTCGCAAAATTTTCTCAAATTTTAGAGTAACTTATGTAACATATGCCAAAAAGTATTATATATGGCGTTTTATCTTTTTCATGTTTTTTGTTGCGGCACAAAAGCAGAATATTAATAACACTTAGGAATTGATAATTTTAATAGAACAAAAATATTGGAAATCATTTGACTAACAATTTTCTTTCCAAAAACTTGAAATACGCAACGCTGCAATCTACTGATTTAAAGATCTGACATGTTGAAATTTTTCTTTAATTACATTTTGCCAAAGTCTCAGGACGAAATAATAATAATTATATATATATATATATATATATATATATA
>CABFPE010000309.1:621524-636416 GCA_900660155.1 Hofstenia miamia
TATATATATATTTTAGGAAATGAATAAATGACATACTCTTGTTATTAGCTGGAGTGTAAATTGATTAAATCAAAATCAATGCATATAATTTATTCAATAATGATTGTAATGAAAAGTTCAAATATTCTTCAATACAATATAATACTTTGTTGCTATTATGACAATTACGTTTTGTATATTGAAGATCATGCTGACTTGGTACCGCAATGCTTTTAGAAATTTTTTTCAATAAATATAAATCATACGTCGATGCCACCTACACGCTCCACTAGATAATCATTTGATTCTATGTCATCCTATTCTTTCTCCTCATTTTCTTGTCTATTCCAATATGCATCCCATTTCCATTCCCAATATTCTTTCTTTTCTTGTTCACGAATAAGTTGGATAAGTTTATCCCATTCTTCCTCGCTCAGCTCTGGAGATTTTTCCACATTTTCGCAGTCTATCACAAATACTACAAGCAAAAGCAAACAACCTACAACCGTTGCCTTCATTTCTCAAATAATGAATTTTCCCTCAATTTTATGTAGGAATATTTTTTAACAAATTTGATAAGTTAAATTAACGTTTTAAATGTCACAAGTAGTTCCTTGATCTTTACTGTTTTATAATTGTTATCAAATAGATACAAATATGCATGGATATTCCTTGATGAAAATGATTAACAAAATTAAAGCGATCACAAGCTCGTTATTATCAGAGACTGATTATGAAGTCGGGAGGCCCTAAGCAGTTGATTAAAGGGTTCCAATACACATATAGCCTAGATGAGTTTACATGACATGGTTTTTGTTATCTCCAGTTGACTACATGGTTATAGCCTATTACATAATCGGGGATTTTTAGATGTATGCGACTAAACAAGATAAACTTTTAGCTCAGGGTATGTTTCCGACTCTGAAATATGGACCATATATTAAACTAAACACACTAAAGCTATATTTTGAAAAACTCAATAATAATAGCTATTGCCCAAAAACTTTTTTCCTTGACTTTGCATTCGCAAAAATGATGCATAATCTCTCAAACTTGAGTGCATGTGTAAGTGCAAGTTCATGCTCAATCGAAAGAAGTGCCAGCTCATATTCACACACAGAAATAGGTATCGTGAGATATATTTTCAAAGTAACTATGAAATTGGGGAATAAAGTGCGAATTAAAGAAATATGATCACTTAGAAATGGATCAAATTTTGAGATCAATTCGAAAATACCTAAAAAGTTACCATTGTGTGATGATCTGAAATTCTCATTATTTCCCACGAATGCTAAACCACGTTCACTGATAAATTTGATGATTTCAAACAGTCTCAACAATACGACTTTCCAGTAGGCTATCTCATTTTCTACTTGTCTGTTAGGCGAGCTGTCAATGCATCCAGATGTTGATGACCACAATGTCAGTGTTAAAACTGTTACAAATTATCACTACTATGTTCATGTTGATGAATAGCAATGGGATTTCGCCAATCGCTAAATCCATCATTGGCAAAGTTTGAATTACCTATTTACAGGATCGTGCAACAAAAGCAAAACACATTTCCAGATATGATGGTGAATATAATAACCAATCGCGATTACATTTCTCACCATTTGGCATTCTTGCAGTAAGAGCTTTTTTGAAAAAAATTGTGTTTGATTTGAGAAGCTCACCGTAAAGCCTTCAAAAGGCTCTTCACATTGCTTGCAATCCTTAGGATCAGCTTTAATCCAGTAAATTACATCTGTTTTGGACAAATAATCCCAAAGAGCAGGATAATTTTGAGGAATATTAATGTTTCTCCATTACTGTTGCAGATGGTAAAGCAGTACATGACCAAGAAATATCAGATACATTTTCCTAATGTTCATTTGACATTACTTCTATTTGTGATGAAGACCTTGATACTGACTGTAGGCATTCTGTAGTAGTCCTACTTGAAGCAGCCTCAGAATTTAAGAAGAAAAATAGTCAATCTTGATGTTTTGATAAAACAGTACCTAACATGCCTTTTATCAATAGCTATTTTGCCCCCTAGCTATTTTTGTAGATTTCATCATGGCATTTCAAAATACTAGAAAATAAAACATACAAAGATTACACAATTAAAAGATATATATATATATATATATATATATATATATAGATATATGTATCTCAGAGTTGGAACCGGTCAGGATTTTTGCTGACCCGACTGAACCGGCTAAGCCTTTTCTCAATCGGCTGTAGCCCTGTAACCGCGGTCTGTTTTTCCGTATTTTGTGTTTTCCACTTAAGCTTCAAATTAAATGTGGAATTCCCCACTTATTTTCGAACTCTTAAGATATATTAAACCAAACTTCTTTGTTTGGCTTCTAAATTTTATATTTATTTAAGAAATAATTTAATAATACATTATATATATATATGCACTATATTTAGCAGGAAAATACGGATGTTGAAATTAATGCAGAAGAGGTAACTCGTAAAAAGCAGATAACATCTAGGTCAATAAAATCTGAGGATGATTTACTTAAGTTTCGTGAGTCAATATCTAGCATTCTAGAGAAAATTGGAAGCACAACGGATGCAAATATTTCAAATCAATATTTATCCATTGGAAGGCTTTATTGAGGCAATTTTATTCTAAAAAATATGCATACAGAAACATTTAAAATGGCTTAATTTGTACCATGGCCATGATTGTACAAATTTGAGTTTACATCATTATGCAAAAAAATGTAAAACGTCTATTATTTATTAGTAATAGATTTTTAATTTTTACAATAGATATTTAGTGAATTGCATAAACTTCCTCTTCACATCGCTACAAAATTAAAAATATTTGTGTTAGATGTTGTATTAGCTGCAAATATAAGAGCAGGTGGAATACTTTGTAATCCAGTTACTTATCATCGACAACAGCTTCTGATGATAATGAATTTGATCCAACCATTTTGGGTAATCCATGATTCATGTGCGTCCAAATGAACAATGAAACATTTTACTTATTTGACACTTTCCAATGTAATTTTACAATAAACATATAGTATGTTATATATCAATGCGACTTATTTTAAGTTACTGATTAACTTAGACTTTTTTTTGAAGGCATGGCAATCTTCTTTAATGATAAGACTGATTATGCGCGCACCAATTTTAAATTGATAACTCAAGTTTGTGAATGATTCTCCTAAATTGATTGAAAATTCAAAGTATTGATTTTATTTATTTACCTGTTGCTAGGAATCGAAGTGTTACTGCCAATCTTTTTAAACACGCAACTGCAGTACGCCAACGTCTATCATATTTTTTAATCCATTGTCGCAGATTATTGGTTACAGAGAGAAACATTTCTTTATCAATACGCAAATAATTCTTAAAATCTTTGGAATTACAATGGAATAGTATCCAATATGTTTGTTGCACTTCATGTTTTAACGTCAATAATGGCTTAATCCAATTTTCTCCTTCTACGGGATATTACTTTTGCATAGCATTTAAAGAAATTGTGTAAATTTATATCAAAATTAATGAACGCCTTTAACTTATACAAATTCATATACTAGCAATTTCAATAACCCAATTTGCATTCATACTAACCAAGTATGGGTCCACATATAAATTCCTTCAATAAAAGAAAGAAATCAGTGTAATATTTTGCATACATTTAACCTGGTTTACACGTATCAATCATTAAAAATTTTTTTTGAAATCGATCAATCAATATTCCTGATAAGGTTATTATTACAAGTAATTTTTTAATTCGAAATTTTCCACAACTTTAAGCCTTTTTATCAAATTTCAGGTTTGAGTTTTACAGTCTACAATGTATGTTCACCCAAGATTGCCAAATTTTGCATATATTTAATTACCAAATACAAGTAACTGCAATTCATTTAATCAGATTTAGTTAAATAAAAATTGTTATATTTAATTGTCTTTGATAATTTCGAGCGTTATATAATAAATCAACAATTAATATTAATATATATATATATATATATATATATATATATTAATGTATATAAACATACATATATATGTATATGAATTTACATCAGAAAAGTACAATATACAATATAATAAAGCATTAATGAAAACACAGATATTGCAAATAATTGAAAAAAAATATATTGCCTTTTGCGCGGCAATTTTCTGATGTGTGCGGGCCTTCCGGGTAATTTGATTGCTGAAAAAATTTAATTGCCGATGGTAATTATCTTTACGCGCAACATTTTCCTGATGTGTGCGTGTTACACGTCATGCACATCTACCACTAGATGGATACAACAATTAGTGACAAGATCTCTTGAAATTCTGGGAAGTCAACCTGTGCATTTTCACAGCAAAATTTTAATTTATCTCCTGGTGCTGTAGACTGCTATTTTGTGCTAAATGGAAAAGTTTATAAATTATCTGAAATTAGCGATAGTGCCATAACTTTGCAATGTTTCCTTAGTCAAACGTCTTACTTTTTGAGCCCCTGCAAATAATCTTCTGAACTTGGTATTTTACTCTGATCAAATTTATCACCAGTTTTTTCCGTTACCTCTCTTAATCCATCAAAAATCATGTGTAAATATATAGCAATTGATTTATGTAATGAAACCACCTTTAATACATTTAATTTTGAAATATAATATAGGCGACTTCATATTTATTCTGCTTTGGTTCATTTATTATATTTTTTTATTATAAGTATTTAGAATGTATTTAGTATAATTTAATCATGAAAGTAGTTGTAATATAAGTTGCAAAATATATGCTATGATTTAGTATGTTCACTAGTTTGAAGAGCCTTCAATTACTGCTCCAGGCTGTTCATCATAGCCAATTACAACGCATGAAACCTCACCACAAGTTTCACAATATGATCGTCCCAATTGTAACTCTGACTTGCCTAGAAATGGTAGTACATTTTCTTATATACTTTAATTACACTTAATATTTAGTTGATAGAGTGTCATTCAAGTACTATGTCCGACACCAATTGGAACTGCTGCAGCAGCAGGTAACTATTTTCTTCTATTGATGTTGTTCATTTGTTCATTAGAATTCAGAACTTCGATCAATGATAGTGCTCGTACTAGCATTCGCAGCGAACAAGATCAGCTGCAAATTGATTTTCCACTGAAATCATTGGATGATCTATATGCAGCCTCAAATATTTTATCATCGAGGAAGCAGCAAATTTTATTGGTATTATAATTCGAGATTTTATGTATTATATTATGATTATAGCGTTTCAGATAATGATAACTCGCTGCTTACAATTCGTCATGAATGATTGCTTGGCGTCCATTTTAAATTGGTCTGGAACCAAACGGAAAAAAGGTTTTTCCTCTTCGGAAATAAGCACTACTATTTGCCATGTATTCCTTAAAATGATATTAATTGTATGCATTTTACATGAATAGTGACGGCAATTCGTTTGTAGTTCCTAATCAACTA
This sequence comes from Hofstenia miamia, assembly GCA_900660155.1. NCBI lineage: Eukaryota > Metazoa > Xenacoelomorpha > Acoela > Hofsteniidae > Hofstenia > Hofstenia miamia. The sequence continues at coordinate 626,940 of CABFPE010000309.1, forward strand.
ATATAAAAAATATATTTCATTCAGATAAATTTTATTTTTGCATATATGTTAGAAATATGATTTATGGATATGCATAAAATCTGCATTTATAGGGTAACTGATGCTAAACTTGAAGTTGTCAGTAAATAATTTTAAAATGTTTCTTCCTTTAGATGCGGTTGTTCAAGTACATCGAGGGAATACAGTATCTGTTGAAAGTCGCATCAGAGAGCAGCAAGCACCGTTGCGCTTACGACGAAAATTACATTTAAAACTTTCCTTTACTCTGTGATTGTTGTTAATTACCAAATTTTTGCTTATTTTCTACGTAACCTTCACCAAAATACTTCATAAATTGCAAAATTATATGCTTGGGATAACAGTTTAAATACTGAAAATTATGATTTATTTAGTAAGTTATTGTAATCGTTTACAAATAACTTTTTTTAGAATTGGCGTTTGATTATAATTTTTTTGAAGTTATCTATTCTCTATTATTGCTACAAGAAAGGTAGAATTTTATTCTTGTTAAGTCAAAAAAATGTTCAGATACAGAAAAATCACAACTCTTGACTGAGTTCAAAACTTTTCGGTGGAAGATTATAAAAAGGTATCATATGGAGAAATTGATGCACTGAAATTCTAGTCGAAATTCCTAATTTTTTCGCTAGATGTCTCCCTGCACCGTGGAATGTTCTAAGGGCAAAAACAACAAATTCCCAAATTATACAGTCAAAAATAAAAAACTCAAAAAGTTTTTTAAAGATCTTTTCATTGTCTATTTGAATCTGTTTTTAGAATTCTTTTATGTGTTTTCAATTTTTTACACAAAGCATTTTATATTAGAATTTGAAAACAATGATTTGAGAGAAAATTTTTTTAAATTGATGTTTGCTCAAAGAAAAAAGTAAAACTCAAAAAGTCATACTAAAATTTTTAAAGATCTTTTCATTGTCTATCCGAATCTGTCCTTAGAATTCTTCTATGTGTTTTCAATTTTTTCCCACAAAGCATTTTATATTAGCTTTTGGAAACATGAATTTGAGAATGCATTTTTTCAAAATTGATGTTTCTCAACTGATAAATGCTATTACTAAAAATATATTGCAAAAAATATTAAAACTAAATTCCTTACCCATATTTTGAAGTATTTAATATTATGCTAGCGTCTCAATTTTTTACATGAACATTTATATACTATATGCTAGGATAGCATAAAAGCATTGTGTATACTGTTTTAAATGATTTGAATGTTGCAGCAGCAATATGTAAGCACATAGTGAATATCATTATTGTTTGTATATATACACATTTTTAATAGATCAAGTAATTTAATTCCACCCTCTACCTCTATGTAAATAATTATTCCATGATGGATTTTAGCATAGTTATGATTAATCCCAAACATCGATAGTGATGTTTGTGAATCTTAATTTCAAGCCTAATTAATAATCAGAAACAAAGTTAAACGGTCCGTGGTGATCCAGAAAGCAAAATAATCCCGTCAAAGTAAAAATTTCTCCACCCATAGTATATTAAATGTTACGTTTACTCTGAAAATATAATCTAATTATGAATAAATTGTGGGATTTTATTGTTTTGTGCCTTGGCACAGTGGAAATGGACATGGTTTCTAACAATTTCTATAAGCTCTAAAACATATTTCTATAACGTTTCATTAATATGGTGTTATTGTTTAGATCCTTTAATAAAACTCTTGTTTACAGAATTTATACCTGAATGAATCGACATTCAATGTTCAATGGCACTATTACGTTATGCACTTGCATTGATTCAAAAAAGACGACTTGACCCACGTTAGTGAATTACATATGTGATCTATGAACTTTTTCGCACAATAGTACAATGTATATAAGTGCACGTTTTTATAAATTGCAGTGTAATTACAATCATATTTTAGCAAATGTAAATATGATAATTGCACGTGCTTTTGCAACTTGAGATTTGAGAAACTCTCAAACCGGTATAACCAGACGCCAGGTGTGTCCACGGGTCACTTGTACTTGACCCGTGACCCTCAACGACCCGCGGCAACTTGACCCTTGAACCGTTCATTTCTGACCCTCGACCCGTGACCTGAGGGACCGCGAACACCCTTGGCACATGATTGATTGTTAGAGCTTTGTTTCAATAAAACATCTAAATTAGGCTAGTTTCACCCAGAGATGGAACCAGCTACCGCCAGGCCAAGGCCGTTTGGGTCGGAGCCGGCAATTTCCCGCCTGCAGCCGCTTTTAAATTTCATGAAAGGCCGGTAAAATTACCGGCCGTTTACCCTCCAAAATTATAAAAAATATTCTTGTTTTATCTTGTAAACAGGGAATACTTTGCTTAGTTTTGGAGGAATTTCTATGAACATCTAAAATTCTAAAAAATTTGTAATATGAGCAATCTCAAGCATTGCAATTACAATAATAATTAAATTTACTTTCTGGAATTTCTCACAAGTTTTGCTACAAACGGAGTTGTTCTGCTTTTTGATAGGGTAATTTTATTTCAGTTTTCTATGAAACTTACTAATAATATTCAAAGAACCTGTTTATAATACTGAAAGTATAATGTATTGAAATTTGAGAGACCTCATTCAAATAAAGCAACTGGAACCCTTGTATTTTAATAATATTGGAAGAGACGCTCAAAATAATTTTGAAGAATGCAACAAGACATTCAAATACAAATGTCATTAAACACATCCTACTAAACGAGCAATTATGTTTAGTTTTAGCGAAATATTCTTTAAATTTTATTTGTGTACTATAAGTTATTAAATGCTAAAAGGGGTCAAATGCTACAGCAATGTGAAACATAATAATTGATAATGCTACTCGCTTAGTTTTATATATATTAACTATCATGCAAAGTAAACTAACTAAATAAAACTGAAACGTTCACATTTTTTCAATGAAAGTGGAAACAACTGATTAAAGTTTTGCAAAGAATTGATAAAATTAAAATATCCAAATTGGGTTTTGCTAGAAATGTAGTTATAATAGATCGAAAATTGAGTTATGCAATATCAGCTCTTTGCATGTGTAATCATCTAGATAAACACAGCTTATATATATATATATATACACAATGTACTTACATAGATTAAATATACAATGCCAATATAATTTACCAGTTAAAACCGGCCGGTCGTTATTAGCTATTGCCGACCAACTAGCAGGGTGTTGGAGAGGATAGATGCTAAGAGTGTCACAGAAGTAAATAGCTTAGTGTATGCAGGCGCATGGGAAGTACTGAAGAATGTAGGCATGGACATGATGAAGAAAAGGCAACAAGAAGATAAGCGAGACAGAAAACCAGCATGGGAAAGAAGAATTGAGAATAAAGTGGCAAAAAATTAGGCAGCAAATAGGGAAGATCCGGACAAGTAAAGCGGTGCAGGACAGTTCGGAGTAGGTAAGGGGAAGACAATAGAAACTGCAAGAGAAGAGCTAAAGTGAGATTAGTCGCAGAAGCTGAAAAACTAAGAAAATATAGTGCAAGAGAAAAGCAAGCAAGAGACAACATGAAGTTTGAGGGTCAAGAAGGACGATTCTACAAAGAACTAGATGCAGGAGAAAAGGCAACAGCTAGAGCAGGCGAAGATGCAGTAAGGTTCTGGGAGAATATATGGGGAAGTGAGGGATCAGAGATAGAGAGTGAGCAGATGCAGAAGGAATTCAGACAAGAAGTAATCACAACTGCAAAGCTGAAGAAGGCTCTAAAGAAGATGAAGAATTGGAAGGCGCCAGGCAGAGATGAGGTACATGGGTATTGGCTGAAGAATTTCACAAGTGTTCATGAGAGACTAGCAGAAGCATTGTAGGAGTGCGTGGTGAGTGGGTGTCCAGAGTGGATGGTAGTGGGAAGGACATTTCTGATACAGAAGGACCCAAAGAAAGGTTGTGAAGCAAGCAACTGCAGGCAAATAACATGTCTGCCAACAACTTGGAAATTGCTAACTTCAGTGATTTCAAGTAGGCTGGCATGTTACTTAGAACAGAACAGGTTGATAACAGAGGAGCAGAAGGGCTGTAGGACAAAGACAAGAGGATGCAAAGATCAGTTGTTGAGAGACCAGGCAGTGGTGGAGAATTGTAAAAGAAGGAAGACAAATTTAGCAATGGCATGGATAGACTACAGGAAGGCATATGACAGCATATCACATAGGTGGGTATTGAGGACGTTAGAGGCCAATGGAGTTTCACAGAAATGGGTTGAGTTTCTAGAGAAGGAGATGGGAAAGTGGCAGACTGAGAAAGACGGACACAGGTTGAGGTTTAGGCGAGGCATATTCCAGGGAGACAGCTTAGCACCACTACTGTTTGTAGTTAGCTTAATCCCCATCACAGAAAAGGTAAACGAGACAAGCATAGGGTATAAGATGGAGAAGAATGGTAGAGCATTAAATTACCTGTGGTACATGGACGACCTGAAGATGTATGCCTGTTCAAGGAAGATGTTGCAGAAGCAAGTGGAGACATTGGAGAAGGCAAGGTTGGAATTTGGATTAGGAAAGTGTGCAACAGTAACATAGATTGATATGGTTTGAGGACAAGCAGTGGTGATAAGATTGAGGAAGTCAAGGATAGGTACAAGTACTTAGGAGTAATAGAGAAGGACAGAACAGATCACAAGGAAATGAAGATGAGGCTAAGAAAAGAATACAAGAGGAGAGTAAGGATGGTACTACAGAAGTCAGCATTGAATGGGCAGAATAGTATAAAAGCAATTAATAGATGGGCAATACCAGTGTTGAGATATTCTGCAGGAATAGTTAGGTGGAACAAGAATGAACTGAGGGAATTAGACAGGGAGACAAGGAAGATACTAGAGGTAGAGAGAGCATTCAACTTAAATGGAGATGTAGATAGGCTGTACATGCCAAGGCATAAGGGAGGGAAAGGACTGCTAAGTGTGGAGGACACTGTAGAAGGGAAGCACTAGGGCTAAAGAAATACATAGAAGCACAACCTAGAGGGTCAATACTGGAGGTCACTAAGGAGTTAAGGAAGATAAGAACTGAAATTGAAGGAAAGACAGCATACCAGAGTAGGATGGAATTAGAGAGACAAACAAGGTATAGGCAGAAGACAATGCATGAAGAATACTGGAGGAACATAAGAAAATGTGACAGAGAAGAAAGAGACAAGTGGTTAAGGAAGCCAGGACTAAAAAGATAAACAGAAGCACTGATAATGGCAGCACAGGAGCAAGCAATAAGAACAAACTGGTTGAAGAAGCATATAGACAGAAGAGTAGAAGTGTAGGCTATGTAAGAAAGAGGTGGAGACAGTAGATCATCTGTTAGCAGGGTGTGAGAAGTTGGCGCAGAATGAGTATAAGTTCAGGCATGACAATGTAGGACGAATGTTACATTGGAAATTAAGCAGACAGCATGGGTTAAAAGCAGGAGACAAGTTGTATGAGCAAAAGCCACAGGGCGTCATAGAAAATGAGAAGGTTAAGATACTGTGGGGCTTCAACATACAGACAAGCAAGGTGATAGAAACACGGAGGCCCGACATATTAGTAGTAGACAAAGAGAAAAGATTAGGAACAGTGATAGACATGGCAGTAGAAAGCAAGGAGAAAGAGAAGATAGACAAGTATGGAGAGTTGGCAGAGGAAATAGAAAGGCTGTGGAAATTGAAGTAGGTTAAAGTAGTCCCGGTAGTTGTAGGAGCATAAGAGATATTTGGTGGAGTTAGGAGTACCAAAGTGGGGAGGAGCGGTACCACTGAAGGCAGCATTGTTAGGAAGTAAAGAAATAACAATAATAATAATAATTATTATTATTATAATAAAAATACTTATGCTTATGCAGGAGCTTCTAGGTTGCTTGTCAAATGTAGTCTGGTAATTAAGTTGGCTAAATAAAAACGTTTCCAGAAATGAAGACTTTTTCTCTACTCAAATATGAATTGAAGCTGCACTAATACATAATAAAGATACACTTGAGAAAACTATAAATAAACATAAGGCTGTGTGTGGTACCACAAGCAAGTAAAGTTCAAACTCTAATTATATACAAATTTCCATTGACATAAACTATTAATGTTTGAAATAGATTAGCATGGAAGGATTAAAATCGTATTGTGAATTTGAATTTTGAAAATGTTGGGTACATTTTTAAACTTATCAAGAAATTGATATCCTCAAATTTTTTTAGATTTCTGTTTAAAAAAAATTTCACTACCAAAAAATTTTATGGAACTAAGAGGGATTGTGTATTAAAGTGCTTGCTTGCAATGACTAAATGACTTGAGTGGGATATTTTTAAGGGGTATTTATGTGTTTTTCAAGTCATTAATCTTTTGCTCTTTTAGATTGATCCTTAGGTTTCTTTAAATGTCAATACATATTATAAAAAAGTAACCTTTCTGCAAATATTGCTGGATATTTTCATTTGAATTGCTTGGAAAGATTAGATTATAATTTTTTAGAAGGCTTATACAAATTACTTGTGAGATATTAGATTTATTAATTGGCTGAGTCTTGATATGAACTAAAAATTTTCTTGACAATAATTAAGTATTTTCTTGTTGAAGCTATCTCATGTTTCATGAAGTCCATTCTAGATTACAGGTTGCGGGGTTGTTTAATCAAAATAACATATTTGATAATATTCCAATCAGAAAAAATTATGCTTGAGAATGAAATTTTGTAATTTATAGTATTCATACCAATCACTTTCTAAGGCAAATATCTGAGAAATAAAAAGCTCAAGGTTTATTCACTGTTATGCACATGATTTAAATTAATTATTTACATGTCTAGCCAGTACTACAATGTCAACGATTGAGCATTAATTTATAATTTACTTCAAATTTGATAAAATTGTTTATACATGTGGCAGAAAAATCGATAATATATTCCAACTCTATCAGTTATTGTTTCACCTTTGTGTTCATATTGCATACAATTTAAAATTAATCCATTATTTATTTCAAGTTTTTATTCACAGAAAATAGTCACAAATAGATTTCAAAGGCATAAAATGTTTCAAAACCTATTGCATTTACTTTGCTACTCCTTAGTTCTCTCAAAGATATGCATAAAACTCTTCATATTAGAAGATAACATTAAAATTAGGCACTTGAAGACCTGCTTAAGTGCTTTAGACGTTCATTTTCATGAAGATGAAGATGTTGTAATGAACTGCAGACATAAACCTTACAGAATTGAAGGTTATCAAGAAAACAGATACAGAATTATACCCATCATGTTTTCAATAGTTGATTCTCAAAGCATTTCTGAAAGGTTAATCAATGTTACATTGCAGCTACCAAAACCTGCTGAAGTCATAATAAGGGCTTATCTGAAAAACACCACAGTTAATATAGCTAGCCACACATGCGAATATCCTTCTAAAGAGATAAATTCATTTCACATCGCTAGCTACCAATGCACCTTAGCTACAAATTCACCAGGAACGGAGATTGAAGTTGAGGCAACACACTTGAACCATACTTTGCGAATATCGACCTGTAGGCTTCTTGCTTGGTATCTAATTGGAAGTCAACCTAAAATAACATCAAAAAATAACATGTTAGAAATTTCCTTCGAACACATTTTTAATGCACCATTTTTTATGAAGCTCTCAAGAAACATGGGGTCTGGAAGTTATAATCTTTTAGACAACAGCAATCCCATTATATCCTTGAACATATCTAACATATCTCAATCCGGATTTTTTCAATATTATTTACAATACAAATTGATTTGTGATTCTAATAAATTGGTTGAATCACCTGAATACTTGATGATGTTCAATCCGTTTCATGAGGTTAGCAAAGTGATTGTGAGGAAAACCATTGTAAAAGCTTCTGAAATGTGTGCGGATTTCATAGGACTGGGAAGATATGCATTTTTGCAGGGAATCGAAATTCTCTGTTACAAAAATGAAACAGTTTCTTCTTTACATTCACTCACCTACTTCGATTCAGGAATAAACTCTGTAAAATATATTTTCTCTTATCATACAAAACCAATTTGTTCTCAAGTTCGGTTTGAAAAACGCAGAATTGTAGCTTGCTTAAGTAGTGATCTTTTAAGCTACAATGTCTACAATCAATTAGATGGTTCAGTTTCTCAAAATGCCAGCTATAGACTCCCAATCGTTATGCAGAACCCAAAATTATTTATTACAAACAAATTTATAAGCAATACTTTCGTTTTATTCTTATATTCTTCAAATTTAACTGAAAATTGCTCATATTTTGAGGAGTTTCTAAGCATAGATGTACCAATAATGTGTAGAAGTACTCCAAATGACCTTCAGCAGAGGCTGTTTTATATAATGCAATTAAATGAAATGATGGAATTGTCAGCAATTTACATAGAAATAATTGGCATAATAGTAAGATGTAAAGACCTGTACATGTTACGCACAGTTGATTGCTATTTTCATCCGAATCATATTTATGAAATGTTTTGGGAAGGTAAAATTAAGATATATATGAAGCCTCCATCAAATCCATACACTGATCTGATTCATTTTATAAGTGGATATCTTGATGATGATCATGATCTAGATGAAATTATTGTAAACTCACCAATATCCACAAATATGTACTTTTTAATAGGCGTTTACTCTGAATTTGGCAACTACACAACTTACATTCGTAATCCCTCAGAATATCCATGCTTGAGTTTAAATTACTCAGCAACTCTTATCGACTTCAATCATGACAGTTATGATGATTTCGTAGGTCTCAACGAAACACACATTTGTGTTTCGCTAAACACCTATTAGCCACATACATTTACAAAAGAAATTGTAATCGTTGACAATTTTTTTAAAATATAAATATTTTTTAGTAAGTTACGTTGACTTCTGATATCTAATCAAAACAAGACGCATTGGATAAGTAAAACAATGAACATTTAAAGGCCTGTCTTAACTACACAATTTAATCAGCCTGATTAAATCGTGTAGCTAAAGGTGTGTTCCCACTATCGACTTTTATCAGCAGATTTTAATCGAAAATGCAATTATTTTCGTTCACATTGGCGATTTTTTATCATCTGATTTTTTATCAGAAAATGCGGAGTTGGAAGAGCGTTCAGACTATCGATTTTTTATCAGATGATAAATTATCATCGTTTGATTGACAGCAAGAAAAACAACAACATCTGTTTATGCATTGGTTTGTCTTGGAATGTAAACAATGTTTACATATTTTGAAGTTGAAATATTTCAAAGACAATAATTTACGTTTTGGAAGTCTGTTCCCTACTTGAGAAGTAAGCAATTAGTTTCAAGTAGCTATTCGACTAGTTTTAGTACCGTTCAGACTATCGACTTTTATCAGCTGATAAATTATCAGATGACAGTAATTTGGCTGTTTTGCCAAAAAATCGGATGGAGCGTTCAGACTATCGACTTTTATCAGCCGATAAAAAAGCAGATAGAGTGTTCACACTATCGACTTTTATCACCGATTTCTTGACAGATGATAAAAGTCGATAGTGGGAACACACCTT
>CABFPE010000309.1:644965-660185 GCA_900660155.1 Hofstenia miamia
TGATTAAATTGATCAGAGTGTTAACATCGAGGATTGGCGGAAGAGATTGGAGAGAGGTAATAGAAATGGTAGAGTACTACTACAACACCTCAGTACATTCTACTACAGGGACAACACCTTTCAAAGCAATGTATGGCAGAGAGGCAGTGACACCAATATCTATGCAATACAGTAATTATTTGGACAAACCAGACAATGAATATATTAAGAAGATAAAAAATCAATTAACAGGAATCCATGAAGTGATGTGTCACAATACAAAAAAAGTCTGCGATAAGACAGCAGAGAAATTTTAACAAGAAAATTTACGGAAAACTGCACAAGAAGGGTGATAAGGTTTACGCATACACATTATTGAGAACATACGATGTAAACCAGGTAAGAAAATTAAAAACACAGTGGTCAGGGCCATTTGTCATTTCACAAACATTACTGAATAATAATTACAAACTGAGTGACAGTAGAATTTTACACTTTCAAAATTTAAAAAGAACAAACTGAATTAAATAAAGACGCACAATTTAAATTTATAGAGAATAATGATGGTATATATTGTGAAATGAATGATCTCAACAGTGTTGCAGAGGAAGAATTTCAAGAAGAGTACAAACCTACGCAGGGAGATGATTAAGTTGAGAGAAGAACAATGCCCCAGAGGGCTGTAAAAAATAAAAATAAATATGACCCAGAGATATGGGATTTAAATTTAGTAACTCCATTTAGATTAGATAATGAAAAGGACGAAGAGCAGATCACTGTTGAAGAGCAGAAGGATCTGCAGGAAATCCCCAAAATCCGATCATCAGTTAAAGGGCGTGACAAGGGGAGAGAATTCTAGCAGTCATGGTGGGAGTACAAGGTCTCCGCAATCCGATTGTCAATTAAGGGGCATGAGGTTGGAGCAGTCTTCACCAGTGAATAGAAGAAGACAAGTGCGACGAAAATCTCCGCAATCCCATTGTCATTTAAAGGGCATGAGGATGGAGAGACTAACACCGATGAATAAAAGAAGAAGAGTACGAAGGAGATCTCCACAATCCGATTGTCAGTTAAAGGGCATGNTTCAAGAGACATGAAGGAAACATTTAACCGGCCTTACTTCAAAAGTACAGTGCATATAATGTTTGAAGAAAAATTCACATTAAAAGATGTCCAGAAGTTAATTAAGAATAAAAACAAGCTGATATAGAAATGTGAACAGGTCAATCTAGACAAAGAGCACTTAACAATGATATACTTCATTAAACAAGTGGAAATGGTATCAAAAAATTTGGAAGAACATATTGAAGAAACACTAAAAATGGCTAAACAATACAAGACAAAAGTGATAATAATAGTCAGAATGAGAGAAGGAGAGGAAGTACCAGAATTCCTACAAAATTTAGAAGAAAATTGGAAAATGTGTTTATACTGGAGAAAAACAGCAAAGCAATCTCAGAGATGATTAATATGGATTTGCAAATAAACAACATCGCGCCAGCAGAGAGGATAATGGTTCCGATAAAGACATATCACAAAACAGTAGAGATGGCGTTGATGGAAATTAGAAAGGCATATGAAATGGAATCAAAACGAAATTTCAGAAACATGATTTTTGAAGAAGTTAATGCACAACATATAAGAGAACGGACATCAATATGGATATTGAGTATAGCTTTGACGAATATTGAAAAGCTAGTGTTGCCAATAAGAAGAAAAGAAAGGAAAGCCATGGCGAAAAATAAAAAGTATGAAATAGCAGTAGCTCCTATACTGGTCAACGTGAAACAGTGGTTGTTACAATACGTAGAAATATTGTCACTATCGCTGACTAAGAAAGTTCAACAAAAGTTTGAAAAATTTTATACACGACTGCTGACACAACAACATATGTTAGGCAGACCAAGTGTGGTAGAACTTGCCAACAAAACAGGAATATGTCCTGTGGAGATAGATATATTAAACGACAAAGCCAAGAAATTCATGTGGGGTGCAACTTCGAATACGAAACTAAAATCTTTAAAGCAGCAAGCATGGCTAACAACACGCAATCTAATTAAGAGAGAGAGTGCTAGCACACTGGAAACTATTAAAGAAATTGAATGAAAAGAAATTAATAAGATGATTATGCAAGAGATGAAGAAATACATTCGTGAGTATGCTCAATGCGCATACACGAAAATAATTAAAAAATCGGAGATAATGAGAAAAGAAGGAGAGAATCAACCAATAGAAATTATCGAGATGGTTAGTAAGTCACAAGAGGAAATGCGGATGGAGGAAATTTTGTTACAAACAAACACAATTGCACTAACCCCTGAAACTCAAAAAGAAATAGATAAGATTAACATGGAAAAATGGGGTGAAAGAGAGCCTAGCGAGATATCATGGGTGGATACAGACGACGAACGTTTATTGGTGGAAATAACAGTCAGAAGAGAAAAAACAGACAATATAGTGCAGAGAATTTACGGTGAAGTTTACGAAAAGGAAACAAAATCAATGATAAAGATATTGTGTACTGAAGCATTTACAAAGCAAGAAATCAATAAGATGCTACAACCGCAAAATCAATTGGCAGTTGATATAGAATGTATAACCTCGAAAATTGTTATAAAAGCTGAAACTGCGTCGAATCTCATGAAGCATGGACTTACGAACATGTTTTGGGAAAACATTAAAACAAGTAAGAACAATTACCCCGCTACGTTTGGGATGGCAACTACATCAAAAATGGAAGGCTCATATGAAGAAATAGAGAAGCATACAGTGACAACTTTACTAAAATGTACACTGCCGCCAACCATCTCAGTACAGATGTTACTACCTATATGGCGATTGAAAAACAAAAAGCCAATGACAGCGTTGTGGCATGAAGAAAATACTTATGTAAGCAAATTCGAAGAAGCAGAGAAGATTGTTAGAGATGAATGATATAGGAAAGTGAAAGACATGTTAATGCAGAATGATAACAAAGAAAGAGTGTATATTAAAGGAGAAGTTACCCTGTACGACCTGTATCGCGAAGGCGACGCCATACATAAACAAATAAAGAAGGTGTGTAACGAGATTGAAAAAAGAGAGACACAAACAGTCATGCTATTCTCTGTAATAAACGACATAGTGTGGGGCAAACTTTGGAGCCTGACATATCAATATTATGATGTAATGCGTCAAGTGGAGATAATAACGATGGTGCGACTGGGGAAAAACGACCCAGATCAAATAACTAGAGAGGAAGTACAGAATAACATAAGTGCATTCTATGATGAAGCTTCTATTTCGAAATTGTTGAGATCTACCTATGAATTCTTCTACCCAAATACAACAATAAAGCCCGAGTTAGCTCACACAAGTAGAGTAGATGTGATAATGACACTGATGATAGCAATCAAAGGATTGAAACTATACGAGAAGTACTACTAAGAATTTAATGGGAAGTTAAATGAATTACGCAGTATGTGCACAATATTGAGCAAGCTACGAAATCCGATGTTTCTGAGATATAAGAAATTGGTGACTACAGAAAAGGAAGTAGTGCTGAAACTAACTAAAGAAGAAAAGTACGAGAAGACTGAATGGGAGATGCCAGAAGCGAACATGATGATAAAACAGGCGGTCAAAATGGTACATGGAGAAAGAGTCGTAATCCTTAATTAGCTATGCTGGAGGGGGAGTGTAACATAATTCAGAATCATGTGTGGTCAAATTAAGAGAAACAAAGGAAAGAAAGAAGACTGAATTTTGATATAAATATTAATTGTAAAAACACATGATTATGATTAGTTAATTATTTGTAAAATTTATAAGCAGTAATTTTTCTATTAATTAATTGGCAGTACAAAAGGATATTTGACAATTGGTAAGAAGGCAAAGTCGCAAAACTCTAATTAATGCTGACATGCACAAGGCGGGAGACAAAGGATATTGTGTACTGAAGCATTTACAAAGCAAGAAATCAATAAGATGCTACAACCGCAAAATCAATTGGCAGTTGATATAGAATGTATAACCTCGAAAATTGTTATAAAAGCTGAAACTGCGTCGAATCTCATGAAGCATGGACTGATGAACATGTTTTGGGAAAACATTAAAACAAGTAAGAACAATTACCCTGCTACGTTTGGGATGGCAACTACATCAAAAATGGAAGGCTCATATGAAGAAATAGAGAAGCATACAGTGACAACTTTACTAAAATGTACACTGCCGCCAACCATCTCAGTACCTATGTTATTACCTATATGGCGATTGAAAAACAAAAAGCCAATGAAAGCATTGTGACATGAAGAAAATACTTACATAAGCAAATTGGAAGAAGCGGAGAAGATTGTNTGATGGCCGAAATTTATCGGATTTACTTTGTGTTCTTTTTGTCAGGTTTCTTTATTAATTAAATGGAAAGCTAAAAACGTTCGAGCACTAGGGTATTCAAGGCAGTGGTCCACGACTTTGTTTAAAGGGAGATAATTCATAATGGCTGAGCACTTAGCAATGAATTGTTTATCACTATTCAAAAAGCTGTGCGATAGGCACATTAAACAATGATGATTTGCTAGGGCCATTCCCAAGGCTGTGCTGTGGCTGGTAGCTGTTGGTCTGCCTGATGTGCTCATAAGTTAGGTGTAATGATAGGGATTTTTATCCATTATAGCTTTCCTATCAGTTGTTGTTTGTTTTGTTACATTATCATATTTACATTATCCCTCATAGGAGAATTTACATTCTGCTTGTATTGGAAGTTATTCAATGGTATTACACTGTATTTAATTCATAGTCGACCTAAGGACCTAATTCCTATGTTTATGCTGACTGCTTTGATTGTTCACATGTATGATAGGGTATTAGCAAATATATATATTTATCTGTAGGATTATTAAATGTAAAGCATGATAACAAGCTAATGCATTCAGGTTGCGAATCTCCTTTATTTTACAACATCCTTAATAACAAGAACAATCAATGCACTAAATTAATAGGTTATCCACACAATGTCACAGTTTCATTATCACACAACATTTCATGCACTGAGTCCTCGTAGCGGTGATTGGTGTTTCTTTCGATGCAAAAGTGTTTGTTGGAAATTATAGTTACATCATAGTTCTTCAATTCCTCTTTGTGTTGTGCATCAGGTCGGGTGCGTAACCCTGTACTTTGTACCAACCATCTCCTGTCTTAAACCTAAATTACTGTTGTTACTTCTAGTGTCAATTATAGTTGTTGCTTAGATATTAGGCTAAAAGTTAAGTAACTACAAGTAAGAACAAAAGAATAGAGATGGAATCTGGAATCTGTCACCTACCTTACTTGGTAAAAATAGGAAATATTCGAAGTAGCTCCTAAAGTACACTTAAGTTTACTAGTTGGAAGGTTGTCAAGATTCTACAATAATCACGGAAAAATCTTTTACTTCCGAAGAATGTTGTGGGTTTTTTTTCTGAAAATTCAGCAAACTTAACAATATCTTCAGTAAATAAGTGAGATCCACTATTTATTTCACAATTTGACAAAAAATATGACTTATTGGTGTTAGAGAGTTACCATTCAAGCTTTCTTAAAAATTCTGATTTTTGGTTTGTTTCTTTCCTAATTTCAAAAGACATTTAAAACTGAACAATATACATAAATCATGGGGTTTCAATTGTTAGTGTTGGCAGTAAATAAGTTTCTTGTTGGGTTCTCTAGTATTAAGGGAAAATCTATTTCTTCAGAGAGTGAAACTTGAAGATTTAGATTTATTAAATAGAACAGGTTTGCAATGTACTGAGAAAATACCGCAAGAAAAACTTCACATTTTTCTCACTTTATTATGAACTACAAGAGGTAATGTATTAGTATAACAAGCTCTTCTATTGGTAATTTGGTGATTGCATGTTGATCAACATCGCATGCATAATGATAAAATTCCAATGAGCAAAAATATTCAATATTAAATTAGAATTTCAGTTAATGTCATTCACAGATTGTTTTTAGCTTCAGTATGATGAGCCATAAGCAAATCTTAATTTTTTATAAATGGGAGCATGAGTTAGCACTACATTAAGGAACATTTATTAATCTATGTTTTTTAAATTTATATAATCTATGATATTTTAAGCTTAAATCATTGGAATTATGAATTATTTTTCAATAAACTTCTTATTCACCTCAGTTAAACAAAATTTCTGATTTGAATTAGCTACTTTTGCATGGATTATGATTTCAATTGTTATATTTAGTATTCTTGGAATATCTCAAATAATCTTTCCTCTATATAGCAGACACCAATGAATGAAATTAAAAACCCTAGTGATTTTCATCTTTTCTATTCTATTAATCATTTTCTAATAAAAACTAAATTCTAACCGAACAAAGTCAACTACGTCCCTCATTTTGATCTGATCAAATCCTGTTTGTTTAAGAAGGTGAGTTTTCTGGATATTTATCAAGTTTCATTTATAGTCGGATAGGTTTCTACCCTGGAATCTTTAATTTTGTGCTTTGTTCAAAATCTAATAGACTGCATAAATAAATATATTTGTAGTTCTGTTATTCAAACTTTAGATTTCTATCATCTTAAGGCTTCTTTTTTTTCACAATGATTCTGGTAGATGTGCTAAGTTCATTATGCCAAGAAAATCACTATGAAATTTTTAGCTGATTGTTCAAAAAAAAATTTCAAAATTTTGCTAATTGTGTGCATGAGAAATTTTCAATATTTTATAGGTGATTTGCTTGATATATTATGTTAAACATTCTCAAGTTTTTTGCATTTTCAAAATGGTAGCTACTATTTATTTCTTGTATGGATGCATTTTAAAATATGGAAACTAAGTCATTTGGCATTACTAGCCATATTATTCATATATGAAGTACACTCTACATAAATAATTTCACCACTGATAGAATTTGTTTGTATTTGTTTAAATTTTTCAATGATAGTTGTTACATGCAAACATATTTAGGATTCTGCAGGATTACCATGATCATTAATAAATATTCTTTAGAAATTTTATAATCAGTTAGAATTTTGTGAAATGTGTCAATGTAAAAAGCTACTAAAACTGTCATTCTAATGCTATCAATATTTTTTAGTTCTTACTACTAAAATGGATATTTATGTAAAATTTGCCAAGTTTCCAAGGTCATGTTAATAGTGCATTGGCTCAGGCATAATTTTATTTCAGCGGACTAAGTCCTTCTCATAGCCTGGTTTGTTGGTTTACAAATTATTTTGAAGCAAACTAGAGGAATTAATAGAAGCTGTAGAAACTTTTTTAAAAAAAGCTCCATTATTCAATAATGAGGGCCTCCTGGCACATCTTCATTGATCAATCACAATCTCCCTAGAGTAAGAGATGAGTCTATTGTCTCATTTGTACTCAGCTAACAAATGCAGAATTCATTATTATTTGTCAACATTAGATTTATATCTATGTAAAAGATAAAGTCACTTACCAGATTATTTTGACGGAGGCCCATACCTTTTCATCACAAAACTACCATAGATATTTTGGATATGCACACTCTTTTTATATTTATGACAACCCTTAAAATAATCAAGATAATAAAATATTAATGCTTATTAAGATATGTGAGAGCACTAATCAAACAACTTTTTGCAGTTATCATAAATGTTACGTACATAACCAGTCCCAGGAAGCACGTCCTTCTTACAGATCTAGTTCTGAGTTATATTCGCATTAAATTGTCCTTTGAATGATTTCAGTAATATGGATGTATTGCATTTTGCTGTTGTTACTTAATGCCATCTAGTGTCAAACATAATGCTCTTTGAATCATTCACTCTAAACGATTTCATTTGCACAAAAATACATATGATTGGGACATTATTTATTCTATTGGTTTGCTGTACTATGAAGTTTTTTAGAATATAATAGCCCTTGATTATAATTTAAATTAATTATAACATATGTTATATATTCACAAATATCACTCCTAAGTTTTGAAATTTGTTTATAAATTTAAGCAATCGCTTATGTTTAATATGTATTTTCTTATGCTGAAGCAAATTTATTTCACTTATATTACTTCTATGTGTCAAAATGTCTTTTAAGCTTGACTTATTCATGTTCTTAAGTTCACTTAAATGTAATTTCTGAAGTTATTGCTTGAGCTTTTACAATATTTGAGTTATAAAAAGCTTTTTGAGTGTTTGTGAGGATGGAGTTTGGCCTGGGGTCTAGATAAGGTTGACATATTACGATAAGGATGCAAAACTGATTTACTGGTAGGTAATAATTAAGTTTTACTTCTCATTGAGCAGTGTACATTGAGGAAATACTTTGTCAAAAAAGTTAGATGAAATTTCTTCATGCTTCTCTAAGGCTATAGTAGTGTAACACACTCATTATGCTGGAGTTTTCTAAAAATAAATGGAAAATATGAATCTATTATTTCATAAATTTCAAGAACGACTGCATTTTGTCATAATTATCAGAACTGTAACATATTAATACAAGTAAAATGTCAATTTTACAATAAGTACCCATCGATCTTTTTTTGAAGTAATATCTTACATTGTGTTTAACATTGTTGTTTAGATTCCAGAAGCATCGGTTAAAGGATAAATTCCGCTTAGTTTTCTTGCGTAATTTAACCAAGATAAGCATTTATTGCTTAGAAAAACTTCATATTATTACTTATAAAATCTAAGCGATGCAACATTGGAAGAATAGTAGCTTTAGCAAACTCACTAAGCAATTGAAAAGATGGTATAAAGCAAAAAACAATCTACCTAGCGTAGTGATATTGTCCAGGAATTAATGCGCATAGGTCTAATATAATCTAAACAATTGTCAAAAGTCAACCTGCTTACTGCTGATCTTATTGTCATTTGATTTGACATTGAATTAACCATGTAAATACTTCATTTGTTAGCATTGAGAAAAAAAACTTTCCAATTTGTTTTTGTCTAAATTTGCGCTTGGGCTGCATTATATAATCCCTAGAAAAGAAGATTTTCTTTATAAAGTTTGATTTTAGAATATATAAAACGATGGAATGACAAAGATGATAAATAGTATCAGGAAACAACCGCTGCCCAGACGTCTTCGACTCTTACGAAACTTTAAGTAAAAAGGGAAAGCCTGTTTTTGAAAATTTTGTCACAACATGTATTCACTACGCAACAAAAAAATTTTGTGTCGAGGTTGGGATGTTTTCTGGATAATTTTGGCCGCGGAATCCGAATTTGGTGTTTGTTTTCTCCTGCTGTTAGTATTTTTCAAGATATTTGCAATATATATTATTATATATTTTTAGGCCAGTGCTATAATTAAGCATAAACTGCAACAAGATGGTGATGTCACAATACATAGTTCCAGCCCTAAGTATAAGATACAGCATTGCTTTGTGATATCACAATCAAGTTTTAAGCCTGTTCTACTGAATTCGGGTTAAGTAGGAAGTAAGAGAAATATGACGTCAGAAACTTTTATGCTTAAGAGTTATGTCATGACAGTGAAGGATTGCCTACAAACAGTGAAGTAGCTTAAATAGTGGTCAATAAGGGCTAATTTTGTAGAAGTACCAAGCTCACAACCATGTAGAATTGCGGGGTGCTCTGGCTGCTCAAGCGGTACTGAGAAACTCAAGAGTTAATATCGAAGATTGCAGAGGCTACCATTGTAGAGAGCGAAAGAACATTGGTAGTTCGCCAGTTTAATAAAGAACAAGAGAAACCATTCACCGAGAATACATTTCCTGCAACGACCAATTCACACGGCATCACGCCGAAGCCATATCCAGGAAGCCATCCTTACTCGCCAAGGTGCTAATTGTGTGTCTTAAGTATTAATTTCTAGCTCAAATAAACAATTTAGCTCAGAGTTTTGTTATCTCAGCTCATGTAAATAAATAATAAAACAAAAGGCACGTAGTTACCGTTTTCTAGATATAATACAACTTTATTGATAGCTAGAATATATCATCGAAAAGAAAATGTCGTCTGTCACCAGATACATTTTGCTATATATGTGGATACGACATAGGCACCAAGCAACAAAAGCACAAGATTTCTCCCGGAACGAAACTTCTCTCTGCATATAGTTCTTACTTTACTTTAGCATGCCTGTCGGAGACCAAAACAAAGCATATGGGCTCCTCATGTTTGCTGTAGAAGTTGTCAGTCAACCTTGGAAGGATTTTTACGAGGAAAAATAAAGTGTATGCCATTTGCAATTCCTAGAAGTTGGCAGGAGCCTACTAACCATCTAACTGACTGCTATTTTTGCATGGTAGATGTGTCCCACTACAGAAAATGCAAAGACAAAACAAGTAATGTTTACCCCAGCATACCCTCCTTAATTGCTCCAGTGCCACATTGTGAAGATTTACCTATTCCTAAGCCNTCGAGGTTGGGATGTTTTCTGGATAATTTTTGGCCGCTGAATCCGAATTTGGCGTCTGATTTCTCCTGCTGTCAGTATTTTTCAAAATCTTTACAATATTATATATATTTTTAGGCCAGTGCTATAATTAAGCATAAACTGCAACAATTTGGTGATATCACAATCAAGTTTTAAGCCTGTTCTACTGAATTCGGGTTAAGTAGGAAGTAAGAGAAGTATTACATCAGAAACTTTTATGCTTAAGAGTTATGTCATGACAGTGAAGGATTGCCTACGAACAATGAAGTAGCTTAAATAGTGAAAAGGTTTTGCTCAATAAGGCTAATTTTGTAGAAGTACCAAGCTCACAACCATGTAGAATCGCGGGGTGCTCTGGCTACTAAAGTGGTACTGAGAAACTCAAGAGTTAATATCGAAGGTTGTGGAGGCTACCATTGTAGAGAAAACAACATTTGAGTTTTGCAAGTTTTTTTACAGTTTCACAACCTCATTCTTTGTGCTATTGTTCAGACATATTTGGAATTTTTAACGAAATTGGAATAGACTACGACCCCTCAGATTGGCGCTTGTTCATAGACAGTTCAGTAAAAAGTTTGAAAGCTGTATTGCTCCACGAAGGCAATGAATTTCCATCAATTCCTGTGGGTCACTCTGTTCACATGAAAGAAGAATATGAAAATGTTAAAACATTGTTAGACATGATCAAATACACCAGCCATAATTGGGAGTTATGTGGGGATTTCAAGATGTTAGCCTTCTTACTCGGTCAACAAGGGGGGTATACAAAATATTCCTGCTTTCTCTGCCTTTGGAATAGCAGAGCTGATGAACAGCATTACTCAAGAAAGTTGTGGCCCCTCAGAGAAGAATTAACTCCTGGTGCACACAATGTGATTCGCCAACCTCTAGTTCAGAGACAAAAGATTTTGCTGCCAACACTCCATATAAAGCTGGTCTTGCAAAGCAGTTCATAAAAGCATTGAAATCAGTTTCCAAAACTTTCAGAAGCAAAGGTAAAAGGTGGTATATTCACAGGACCCCACATTCGACAAATGCTTGGCTCCAAGGAATTAGAAGACAAAATGAATGATTTAGAAAGAGATGCTTGGCAGTTGTTTCGCAAAGTTGTGCATGGTTTTCTTGGAAGAAATACAGCCGATAATTATGAAGATCTTGTGGAAGCCTTACTGCAATCATACTACAAGCTTGGATGCAGGATGTCAATAAAAATGCACTATTTGCATTCTCACTTAGATTTTTTTATGCCAAATTTAACGGACGTGAGCAAAGAGCATGGTGAACGTTTTCATCATGATATTCAGGTGATGGAGAAGAGGTATCAAGGAAGATGGGATGAGGCCATGATGGGGGATTATGTCTGGACCTTGATTCGAAAGGACAAACAAATATACAAGAGGAAATGCCGTTTGAGCGTCCACTTTTAGCCCAGTGGTTTTGTAGCTTACTGTATTGACTTATACTAATATTTAAACATGTTTTGTAGGCTTATTTTATGTGTACCAAGTGATTCTTTGGTGTCTGTGAGGATTTTGATTAAACTGACATGCCAAGTTGCGTTTTCATAAAAACTTTTTGAAGTTTATCTAAAGCATATTGCCTCCTAGGAAAATTGTGTCATTTCCAAAGTTCAGGAATTTTCAAATTACAGAAAAACGGCAGACACTACGAAAAAACTAACGTCATTTTCGGACTCAGCGCACCAAAAAACATCAAGAAACACCAAAAAATCAAAATAAAAAAACAAGACCAAAAATTTGTTACCCAGTGTTATGGATATTCTTAATATTCCAAGAAAAATGACAAAGACAAAGCTGTTGCTATAATAAAAAATGTCAACCACTGAACTGGAATTGTTACTCACCTAACCTTTAGAAGTCTAAAAATCAATGATGCTGCTGAACGAGTAGTTCTTTCATTGAAAGATACACAAGACAAAGAGCAAAAGCAATATTTACACACAGGAGCATGTCCCTGAACTTTGAAGCATTAATTGATGGCAAAGTAAGTTAATTTAATTTAGGTTTTCTATAGTTTTACATTTCACTTATAATTTGAACATAGTTATTTTTTTGTAAAATAAAAATATCCAAATGTAGATAGTAAAAATAGTTACTTCAAAAATGGTTTTGAGGGCAACCTCTTTAACTTATGATATCTAAGGGGAAATTTGGTAATTATGTTTCTTATTGGTATATATATATATATATATATATATTATTCCAAAATAGTTCATTTTTTGCATTTGTTTGGTTGTCACAGCCGCCCTACTCACCTGATGTCAATTTCATTGATAGATTTCTCTTTACAGAGGTTTTCATAACTAATTGCGTGCCCATGTTGACTAGTGCGTCAATAACTTTAAATGCCAAATATGCACGCACTATGTAAGAACTATACGCACTTGCAAAGACTTAGCAGCAGCCTTTTAAACAGCGGTAATGTTTAATGAAGCAATTCTTATGAATATTTCAAAATGGAATATAATTTGAATTTATCATGAAAATGCTTAAAGTCTAATAGCAACATCGCATTTAACTAATATAACAATAAAGGTTTTGCAATAATATCATGTTTTATTATAAGTTCTTCAATAGAAAATCGTAATTTCATATTCGGAAACATTGCGTTATTATCTTAGAACGCACATCTGTAAAGCCCATTTAAAGAAATCAACGACTTGCAAAGACTTTAAAGATGCGTTTTAGTGCTTAATGTACTTTTAAAGTTACTGACGCACTCGTTTAGATGGGTGATTCCGCCGGTGAGTTAGGGAACATATTGAGGAGTATTTGTCATCTTTAAAAGCAAATGACTTTCTTTCCAAATTTCATCATTTAAAGAAGAAACTACAAAATATAATTTCAAATGTTGTTAATCACATATGACAATATCTTACCTGTGCTTTTTACATTTCATGCGTGTGATATATTTAAATGTTTTGAAATAAATTATCAAAAAAAACTAACTTTTATTGTAAAACCCTATATATTGTATCGCTGCAGTTGCTGTCATTTACTTACTATGCTCTTTTTAATCTTTCGATTTGTTAGAATTATTTATTCACTTCGATAATGAACAAATTTAAATTATTAACGATCCCTACGTATGTCCTATTTTAGTAAAAATTCTTTTCTTCACGTTTCTGTTCACTTCAGAAAAAAATTAACCCTATTGACATTTAAATTCCCTTGCTATCAGTTGTAATCTTTACACATTATTCTGCATTAATTTAGAGAAAATTGTATTTTCGTTTAGCTTTAAGTTTCATTCTTGTTAAGCTAATTTTTTCAATAGGTTTTAATCAACATTGTGTTAATATATTTCATTCTTAAAAAATATTATCGCTAATTATTTAAAATTAAATGGCATGTGAATTTACACTAAAATATTCTCCTGTAAAAATCTCAGTTTCAGGATAGAGTTCTGCGTGACCGTCTAGTCCAATGTGCATGGGACCTGGTACCAAAAAACTCAATGGGACTGGGGCCAAAGATGAAAAGTCAAGGACCACTGATTTCAAAATTTTGCTGAAAATTTTGGCGAATTTTTCTCAAAATAGAAGTTATTCTGTTGGAACAATGGGACTTTGGAACCAGAAAAGTTCATGGGCAGGAAGATCCATAATACAGGCAACCACATATATTTATTTCAATTTCCAATCGCAGTTAATCTATACTGTATAATAAAATATTTGATGATGGGGTGGGGGGTTGGGGACAAGATCAATTGCAAGAACTAGGTTATTATCATTAAAAAGTCTTCAAAATAATATCTATAGTTTGCTAATTCAAGTGTATTTGTCGAGCACAATTATATTATCAATCATTTTAAAAATAGTTTTTACTGAAAGCGTGAAATAAACCAATATCTGCACTAATTATTTGCGTATTATTAAATTTTCAAATATAATTCTGTGTATTTGAAGGATAAATCATTGTAAATTATATAAATAATATAGATATATTTAAACAAACAAAATTTTACAGATACGGTTTCTTGCAAAATAAGAACGCTTCTACTTTTTCTTCAAATCTAATTTTTCAACAAGCATATACTTAAATTTAAGGGTTTAATCCCCGCAACCATTCATTATTTAGCCCCATTAATTTTGGCCCTGTTAATATTTGAAATAACTTAAGTGAAACACAATGAAACTGTATTTGTGATGCATAGCTTTGTATTTTTGACAAATATCGCATGAATGCAATATGTTCCGATTTACTTTTTGTAATATTTTACTAACTTGTAAAAAGCGTTTCGGTACCCCTTCCCACTTAGCATAAAAAACACAAAGTTCAGAGATGAATTCAGAATCGCGGGAATTTCAAAAGCGATGGTAGTGAGATTTGCGATCGAGTGGTCTAACGGTGTTATTGGCTGGAACTGAAAATACCAGAACAAGATTGATCCGCATGCAAATGTGAACACCAAAAATGTGCAGCTAACAGTTGCCAGCATGAATACCATTGTGCGGTCTTGACTGCTACGATCACTTTTGCTAGATTTTCTAAAAATAATAAATTGAAAAAAATTTTAATGCTGCCATGTTTTTTAAGGAGCTTTTATGAACTTAAGAAATAAAAAATTTGTTTTATATATTCATTTTAGTAAAATTTGAAACATTCATGCATAATATTTTAATAATTTTTATACAATTTCTCTATAGATAACTTTAAAAATTAGTTGGACCAAATTAGCTTAGTGCACTCATGAACTGGACTTTTTTTGCAACATATCCATCATCAGTTAATGTTTCACTCAGAGTTTTGCTAATAGTAATATCCAAGTCTGAAAACTTCACATTATAGTGAACTGTGCAAGTCAAGCCGAGCTTCTAACGAGCCGAGCCGAGCTTGAGCAGAGTATTG
>CABFPE010000309.1:669635-680741 GCA_900660155.1 Hofstenia miamia
CTAGATGTGAGAATTCGTTTGAAGTACTTGAACTGCACGTCCTTCACACATCCGCTAATTGAGGGGAGACCGAGCTCAACAAGGCAGAGTTTGTTAGTAGTCGTGCGTCTTACACCCAATAATGTCTTGATAGCACTAATGTACAACAATTGCACAGGTTTCAGGATATTCGTTAGCCAAGATTCACAACTGTAGAGGAATGCAGAAAGCAGAGCTGTGTCCAATACCTTTTTCTTAATAGCGAAAGGGAACAGAAAGCTCTTTGATACGAAAGAAACAAACTTTAAAACATGGCAAAACTTCACCTCACAATGCTTTTCAAGTGCAAGTTTTGATTTACCAGTGCAACTGAAGACACTGCCGAGACATACGTATAAGAGATAATGCTTCATAATAGAAGAAGAGCCAAGAACAATATCCTTCCTGTCCTGAAGTTCACCATTCACAATCATGAATTTAGTCTTCCTTTCATTAATCTGCATACTGCTTTTTTATAAAGCGCATACAAGGCCAGAACTCGAGAACCGGTCATATGCCTTCAAAAAGTCTATAACGCAACGCATAACTATTTTATATTCCTTTGAAAAGTCTATAAACGCAACGCATAACTTTTTTATAAAGCGCATAATCCATCAAGAGTCTAAGACATACAATCCATTCCGCGCATGATCTTCCCTTTTGCGCAGCAGCTGGGAAACGCGAGAAAAGAATATAAAGTTTAATAAAAAGCATAGATATTCCATCCACTTATCTGGCATAAATTTAAAAGTCGCAGCCGGTATCCCAGATGGTCTACCACTGCTGTTATTTTTACATTCAACAGTGGCACTCACAAACTCATCGAAAGCGATAGAATTATCAGTCACTGGTATTGAGGATCCATTGCATAACTCTAACAGTTCAACCCTTTCTACTTGATTAGGATTCAAAAGAGTCTTAAAATGATGCTTGAACTAATCACCAGAAGGATTATCAGAGGCACCACTATCAACAGATCCTTTCCAATCAATTGATTTCCAGATTTATTAGAATCCTTTCTATCCAGAATATCACAGTACCTCTCTTGAGGGGAACTGCCATATCCATTCTTCATACCTGATATAACTGAACACCCTTTGAGTTTCTCACGCACCATATCATATAAAAAAGTAACATTATCGTTTGCATCAACAACATCATCGGGAGGGTCGACAAGAGACATCTGTTGATAGAGCTTATTGCAGTCTGTATCTTCGATCCGAAATTGGCCACGATTAATGGAAGGGATTTTCGTTTCTGCAGCATGAGCACCTAAAGACTCAGACCGTTTCAACAAATTAAAAGGAAGGACATTACGAGATAAACGGCGGACATCAAAGGACACAATCAATGAAGCATGGTCAGAAGGCACACTCAGGCTTTGGTTCACATCAAGCGATAAGACACTATCTAGTATTCTCGATGATACGATGCAATAGTCGAGTTCAGATATCCAATTACGCTTTTTCCTATAAGTCAATGAGCCTTTAAAAGTTTTATCCTTATACACGAGGTTATTCATAATAACAAATGCACTTAAGGAGTTCTTTACTATCTTTCTATTCTCATTATGTGACCTGATTGGGTCATCAGAATTCAAATAACTGGCTTCACACGGAACATTTAGCAGGAACTTGTTTACTAAAGGTCCGAAACGAGAGTTAAAATCTCCAAGGATCACGAAGCTGTGGTGGGGATTGCACATAATAATTTCATTCAATTTGGCCATGGAGTCAAGTGAGAAGTACTGTGAATCCGAAGGTGCCAGATATATGCAAACAAAAAGAACACCCGGTACGCTCTGTAACCGAAAAATTATCACATCCGAAGTAAGTTCGACTTAGTGTAGGACAGCATACAACACATACCTCATAAGAACTGCACATCCGCATCGATGTCCTGCTTTTTGGTCAGTTTGAATAGTTTCATAACCAGGCATTCCAAAGCGTAACGGGGTCTTTATTTCATTTAGAAAAATCATGTCTGATTTCAATAAGATACGAAAAACGCAATCAATTTCAAGTTTATTCTTCACTGAGTTTACATTCCAATGGGTTATACAGAGCGTGTCATGGCTATCTCGACTACTTATAAAAACGACGGAGGTTGCCAGCTGTCAATCACTACATTGTTACGAGTGATTTGGCGTTTCTTCTATCAAAATCAATTTTGCATCCTCTATTTTCAGGCTTACTGCGCTCCGTCCTTTCGCACTCGAATAGACGCTTCCATTCGGCGCAGATTGCTGGGTGACTATCGCGTTTAATACGGACGGTTTTAATTGCAGCTATAGTAGAAGAAACTAATCTAATATCGAACCATTCTTTAAAATTTCTCGCTCAGATCATGACTTTCTACCGTTATCAGCATTGGTTGGTTATGGCCATCAGTCACAGCTCCAAGGCGCTTCACATTGAAATCTCCGACCTCTACATCACTAGATTCGAAGATTTTATTGGCTTCATCAAGATCAGAATCAGCACCTTCAATCTGTTCAGTTTCAGCAAAACCCATCATAACCAGATTCTTGTTCCGGAGCCTACTGTCCACTTGCTCCAGGAAGCGCTGCTGATTATTCATCACTGCTCGTAGGGTATCAATTTCGTTACGCATTTCGGCATCCTTTTTCTCCATTTTAATTATTTCACTTCTAAAACTATTAAACTTTCCATCCAAATCATTCGAGAGTTTATCGATACGCTACCAATTGGTGGGCCATCCAGAATAATTTCAATTATGTCCTCCTTTTTAAAAGAGTTTAGCTTATCCTTTGAACAGGCACACAGTTCATTGGCATTCTTCGGTTTGACGGACATGGACAATGCGTTGAAAAATATACGTTGGAATATACACTATAAACTTTTGAATTCTAATGCACAGTGTTTGCAAAAATTTACAATATTGTCGGAGCGATTGACAAACACAACCGACCACGCAGATGCTAACACATTTGTTTTACATGTATATATATAACATAGCTGCAACCGGGTCGTCGAGTCAATTTTATCCATAAGGCTTTGGAGGAGTCACGGACCACATTTATAAACAAATGATTGAAATAAATCAAAATAATGTATGCATCTTAATATAGTCAGAAATTATACTACCTAACCATTGAATTAAAAAATGTAATGTGTAATTTAAATAGTTTTATTGGTTTCAGAAATTTTCATTTGCTTCTGTACTAAGAATAGTGAGGGCTCTGTGAATTCACTGATTTAAACTTCTAATTCGAATCAGATTATTTTTGCAATGTATTTGGAAATCCGAATTCGAATCCAGAATATAAATTGGTTTACGCACTAACTTCCCTTGCACAGCGTTTAAAAAACGAACTTAAACACTATAAACCTTGGATGTCTATACGATTTAAATCTAAGCTAAATTTTTGCCAGAAATTGAATGGGTTAACATTATTTATTTTAATAAATTTTGCAAATAGATCTTGGAAGGATTGATATTTTGAACTGATGTGACTTAGACTTTCTAGAAGTTCTGCTTCATAAAATAATTTCGATAGTTTTTCATTTCAAGTTGTACAATATAGGAAATTTCAAAATCATGTGCTTATAATGCAAGATGAAACATTCGAATGTTCATTGACGACCAGCGTGATGTATTGTTAAAACGAGACATTCGGTTCGTGGGGTTATTAATTTAAAATTATGTATATATATATATATATATATATATTATCCCGGCGCTAAGTATAAATCGCCAAATACATAAGTGCGCTCTGGTATAGGTTATCAGATTTATATTTGCGCTAATACTTGGAGAGTATTATTTTGAAACAAATCTGAGCACTACGCTGGTTTTTCAAATTCTGATACTAAAAATGGCTTAGGCATGTAGTTTACTGACTCTGGTAAAAAAAATAGCGAAAATCGGAAATATTCCTGCTGAAATCGGCATTTTTGTAATGGCCGGACCCGGACCTAATTTCAATGGGAAGAACTGCTAATATCAACCAGAAAATAATATTAGATATTGCAAAACGCCCAAGTTGTGTAGGCCCGTTGTGCAGGATTTTTCGGATTCGGTCCCCGCCCAAGGCTGCTTCATAAGTTTTACGGTCTATTCCCGGTTACAACTCTGTCTCGGTATATTAGTCATATAGCGAAATCTGTCGTTCTTTAGTCGCTTGTTGATGCAATACGTTCAAAGTTAATATTAGAAGAGACCGACTCATTGTCGGTTTGGATTATTTTGTTCCACTACCATGCTTGCCATTGTGTGGGTTCTTTCAAATAACAACCAACACAAAACGAAACCGATATTTGATACACAAAATATGATTTAAAGTTTCTTAAACATTTGAAGCTTTTTTACAAACCTATAATGGTACTGCTGTACTTATTAGAATAAAATAGAATATCCAAAATTATTTTGATCTTTAAACAAAATTTCTTTCTAAATAGTTTTGAATTCTTTTAATTTTGTATTAATTTTTTAATTTCATTGGCAGCTTATTCAATCACTATTATGGCCCATGATCTATATGACCCACTACCCATGTCCTTAGATGTCTGAATTGACTCGTTGTTTCTTTGGACACATTGGTTGGAGACAAATTTTAAATAAAAAATAACCTGAACTTGCATAGTTAATGAAGACAATTCTGAGAAATTTCAATGCGTAATCAAAGGAGGGACAGATAACACAGAGCAACGCAAGTGCTTTTTCACACTGTCATCGCACGCAAACTATTTAGAAATTATATATATATATATATATAATTTTTTTGAAAGTTTATTTAATGAATACATTCTAAAAGGAAAACACATTGAACGTTTCGATTATTTTATATAATGCTAAGAAGCATTTTAGTAATGTGCAAAGAGAAGCATTGTCGTTCGAATTAAAAATGAGTTGGCCAACAAAGTTTAAGGAAACAAGCAAAAATTAATTCATAAGTTATGTTCCATAACTTAGTTTTTGAAGAATATTTGATAAATATTGAGAATCAAATTAAATGCTTAAAAACAAAGGTATTGTCCATGTTAGGCACATACTTAAAACAACCGAAAATGCCCAAGAAAATTAAAAGTCTGTTCTAAAAAATTGTATTACTTGATAAAGACATGTATATTACAAAATGAATGAGATCCCCTAAATGATTCAACTAAATTCAAAAAAGTTAAGCCTGATGTTCGTATTAAAAAAGATTATTATATTTAAATTGAAGAAAAGTTTAATAGATTTATTCTAGATGTGAAGAAACGTAATGAAATTAGTAAGGAAAATCAAAAGTTGTGGATCAATGCCAGCTAGATTATATGGTTTAGCAAACATTCACAGAGATGAATTAAATCCTCCTTTCCGCCCGATTTTGTCAATAATAAAATCCAAAAAATATAATTTGAGTGTATGATTAGACAATCTCATTAAGAAATTTATTCCATCAAAATACAATTTATCAGATTCTTTCAATTTTACAAATATTTTGAAAAATGTTTTATATGAAAAATCAGATTCCAAAATTATGTTTAGCTTTAATGTTAAATTCGTTTTCACTAATATTCTAGTCACAAAAACGATTGATCACATATTAAATGTCATTCCAAAATATACTTTGTCAATTTCTCATAGTTCACTTAAAAGGACATGTATAAATAAATTAATGGAATAGTTATGGCTTCACCCTTGGGCTCTACAATGGCTAGTTTCGCAATTGATATCATTGAATCTGAATTTGAAGACAATGAATTTCTATGCTATTATAGATATGTTGATGATGTATTTTTTGACTTTATAAATAATCAATTACTTTAAATAAACTTTACATTAGAACAAGAAAATGAGAAGCAGATTAATTTTTTAGATGTTACAGTAACAAATCTTGAAAAATCATATGAAACTGAAATATTTATCAAAAAATCGAACAGCAGTCTTTACATACCATTTCATACTTATTGTTAAAAAACAATCATATAAATACAATCAGATGTTTATAACAAAGAATTATCAAAATAAAATTATTATATTTAAAAATTACAAATTCTTTAGATCAATTATATAACATGTTTCGCGATAATGGATATCCACATCATTTTATAAAAAAATTGTAGATCAATGCTTATTAGAAACAAATTATGAAAAATCTGATGAAGATATAAAATAAACTAAGAAAGACATATAAGGAAATTGCAATTCATTGAAAATAATACAATTCAATTGAAAAATAAGCTACTATCGTTTAATGCAATTAAAAAATTTACAAAGATTATTCCAATATTTCAATCATTCAAAACACTAAATTTAATTCGCAACAAAGATCACAATTCAAAAGGATTGGCTTCATCATTAGTTTATAAATATACTTGTGATGATTGTAAGAAATCATACGTACATCGGTGAAACCATCCGTCATTTTGATATGAGAATCAAAGATCACATCAATGACCATTTAGTGTCAGAATTTTTTAATCACATTCATAATATCAACATTAAAAATTTTAAGATCATTACTAGAACAAATTAAAATTACCAACATCGACAAAACAAAGTTATTAAATAAACAGATTAATCCAACTAAGTATTTATATTTGTTTTAGATTTCATTTTATAATTTTAGTGTAGTTTATATATTGTAAAAATGTTTTTGCCGCAAATTATTTGTTGATGATGATTATATAATATAATCAAAACGTTCAACATGTTTTTGTTTTAGAATGTATATGTATATATATATATATATTAAAATGGAGTTCACTATTTGACGCGTCTCAATCTTTTATTGACATAAGTATAATGATTTTCTTATTTCCTTAAAGAAATCAGAACGAATCATTATACTGAAACTAAACAAATGAATACATTTCAAAAATTACATCAATTTTAAATCTGAGCATTTAGAAATTTATTCTAGTTAATTATAAAGTGTAGTTTATAGTTTTTTAAAAAAATTGTTTGGGAAAATATTTCTGATGATGATCATTAAAAGATGGAAACGCGTCAAATGGTGTATTCCATTTTAAAATGCATTTATGTAGCATTTCTATATATATATATATATATATATATATATATATATATATATATATACTGTAGATATAGGTCAATACCGCTGCTATTGACGTGCTGTCCCAAACTGCAAGAAGGCGGATAAATACAACAGATGAGTTAAATTTTCCAAGAAACATTGCAGTTTGAAAACTCAAAACATTAAAAATAATTCCAACTGCACTTAAAAGAAATCCAAGTACGTTCAAACCTTTGGCGATAAGTTCAATTAATTCAATTAAATCTTTGTCTGCTTGCGTTGTATTGTTCATCTAAATATTCAACATCGAAAATGATATAATACAAATTTCATTAATCCCCAATTTTTGTCGTTTGCAAAAGGGGGAATACAATAGGAAATAATTGTGACTGAGTTTCTATCAAATAGTAAAGATTTAATTAAACAGTAATACAATTTTAATTGAACAAATAATGTCAAAAACCGTAGAAAATTATTTCATTTTCTAAAAATATTGAGCGTATGTTTAAAACAATTTCGTCTATATTTGCAGACAAATTAGGACAGGCTAGTCATTAAGTATTCATTGAAATTATTGACGAAATTTTCCATTCAATAAACAATTAACTGTACGGAGGAAATGCTTCCGCAACGTCTCCAATTACTGGCTAAATTTGAAAAATAGAATGAAAGAGGATGAGAAGAAATTGAAATAGACTGAAAATGAAAATATGTTGAAAATTGAAATATAATGCACAACTTCTATTAAATTTCACCTCATAATACTTAGAAATAATAATTGAAAAATTTTGAAACTCCTCAATGACCGTTAGAATTTGGATTAATAATTTTAAGCACAATCAGTTTTGCTTAGATCTAGAATATTCATTAACCAAAAACTACTGATCCGTACCGAAATATTGACTTCGATCGAGATTATTTAACTCCTTGGATATTTCTCCAAAAATGGCATTTTTGATAAGGTTAACATTACCACACCACTGCGGATAGCTTTGCGTATTTCGGGCCCAATACCAGGTCCTGTGTTTAGTCTTTAACCAAACCAAGACCCAACATTAAATACCCAAGAGTGGGTTATTGTTGCCCCAATACCCAATCTAGAGCACTTGTTATTAAATTTAGTAAATACAGAGAAATTACTAAAAAAATAATTCTAAAAATATATTTTAATAAGATGTTACAATTTTCAAAGTAAAAATGCCGCTCTCCTCTCAAGCCCACTATTCATCTCGGCTCACGTACGCGAAAATGCATGTCGTGTGAATATGCATTGCTACAGACTGCCAACACCAAATCTATGTTTTTCAAATCATTTATCAGAATATCGATACATTTGGCTTTCATGCTAGAAAACTTTATGCGAGTCATTTTTATATTTTGTCTCCATTCCACACCCAATATCTAGATTTTAACCCAGAACTAACCCAAACACAAAGACCCCCATCTCGATGGTAATTACTGAAACAGAATCATTGTCAACTCGGTGGCCACTAATATCAGTAAGCAATTTGATTAAACATTTGCTATTATATTCGAACTATCATGTTTGCCAAACTAGTATGTGTCTGAAATGTTTACGTTTGGTATTCAATTTTAAGAATACTAAATGCATAATTTTAGCTCACTTAATTCAATAGAGACATGAAATATATGCACACAAAACGTTCTAAATGTCATATGGAACTATTGTACCGGAATGAGACCAGCACGGTACATACCAAAAACCCGACTGGCCTACGTTATAACAGACATATTCATGTTTATTGAATCAAGTGAAATATGAATACATTTTTTTATTCCGCCTCATTGGGATAGCTTGGTGATTAAATTTATCATTTGTTGGAACTTTTTTAACTTTTGAGAAAGTCTGTCTCAATAAGATAATAAAACATTTTCAAAGGTTTAGTTGGTGTCTTTGGTAAAGATTTCGTTGACATATCACTAAGGATTTTTATTAAAATTAAGTATAAATTACACTCTGGATATATTTTGAATGAATTATGCACGTTAAAAGTTGAAATACCTTTTTTGAAATTGAATCATTGCTGTACAAATATAATGTGTAATATTTTAATTCATGACACAAAAAGAGGGAGGCTAAATTAAACTAACAATAGATTGCATTCAATTATATTCTGATTTCAAAATTCACAAAAACTTCTCTATGCAGCCTTTTCAGGTGCTTAAGAAATCTAATTGAATACAAACGGATTGCCTCTAAATTTCAACATTTTATTTGTATGTGACTTCAATTGAAAACTTAGTTCAAATTGGAAATGCATTCTCAAATATCGTTAGTGGTTTTAAAAATATTACCTTTTTCTGAATGTTTTGTAGAACACAATTGCATATGATAAAATTTGACTGAAATTTGTCTTTTTAACTCTTCGGAATGAAGAAGAATTTCATTGGCTCTCTAATATAGCCAATCGTGACTATTTATAGCCAACGCATCAATATTTGCTAAGAAGATTCACTATCATTTCTGTAAGATATACTAGGATATATATATATATATATATGTAAGATATATATATATATATATATATATATAGACAAATAATCAGATGTAACAGAATATACGAGATATTCGTGACAGAAAAATACAGAATGACAAAATAAGAGGCAGATTATAGTTCTTGATCTCACAGAAATGTCTTTCTTATTAATATCATTGACCAAAAATAGCGAGAGCTTTGGTAATATAGCTGCACACGTCTGCAGGATCACATTGGAAAAATTGTTCAGATCAGAAAAATTTAACCTATAATTATCCCTCAAATGTTCGGTTAGAGGGCATCCACAAACAATGTGGGATTCTGTTTGAATTGCACTGCAAGCACATAACCTATCTTGCCGGGCTATTCGAGCCCATCTGCCGGATTCGATTGCCAGGCTATGCGATGACAAATGTAACCTAAAAGCTTTTATCCTTTCAAGATCACTGTGAACGTGCGATGAGTACATTCCATGAACTGCAAGATCGGGGTTTAATCCATTATAAGTTACAACTTTCGACCGATTAGACGGATACGGATTTTATCTTTATGATTATCTAAGTCCTTCTCGATGAAATTTCCATCCGATTCAATGATAGCTCTTAAGTAACGGGCACATGGTGTATTTGAGGTGTTGCAGAGTCTCTACACGAACATTAAAGGATCGTCCACCATGTCACTTCTAGATGTGAGAATTCGTTTGAAGTACTTGAACTGCACGTCCTTCACACATCCGCTAATTGAGGGGAGACCGAGCTCAACAAGGCAGAGTTTGTTAGTAGTCGTGCGTCTTACACCCAATAATGTCTTGATAGCACTAATGTACAACAATTGCACAGGTTTCAGGATATTCGTTAGCCAAGATTCACAACTGTAGAGGAATGCAGAAAGCAGAGCTGTGTCCAATACCTTTTTCTTAATAGCGAAAGGGAACAGAAAGCTCTTTGATACGAAAGAAACAAACTTTAAAACATGGCAAAACTTCACCTCACAATGCTTTTCAAGTGCANATATATATATATATATATATATATATATATAGACAAATAATCAGATGTAACAGAATATACGAGATATTCGTGACAGAAAAATACAGAATGACAAAATAAGAGGCAGATTATAGTTCTTGATCTCACAGAAATGTCTTTCTTATTAATATCATTGACCAAAAATAGCGAGAGCTTTGGTAATATAGCTGCACACGTCTGCAGGATCACATTGGAAAAATTGTTCAGATCAGAAAAATTTAACCTATAATTATCCCTCAAATGTTCGGTTAGAGGGCATCCACAAACAATGTGGGATTCTGTTTGAATTGCACTGCAAGCACATAACCTATCTTGCCGAGCTATTCGAGCCCATCTGCCGGATTCGATTGCCAGGCTATGCGATGACAAACGTAACCTAGAAGCTTTTATCCTTTCAAGATCACTGTGAACGTGCGATGAGTACATTCTATGAACTGCAAGATCGGGGTTTAATCCATTATAAGTTACAACTTTCGACCGATTAGAGCTACGGATTTTATCTTTAAGATTATCTAAGTCCTTCTCGATGAAATTTCCATCCGATTCAATGATAGCTCTTAAGTAACGGGCACACGGT
>CABFPE010000309.1:700430-712717 GCA_900660155.1 Hofstenia miamia
CAATTATTTTAGTTAATTAAAAAGTGTAGTTTATAGTTTTGTAAAAAAATTTTCTGGGAAAATATTCTGACGATGATCAATAAAAGATCGAAACGCGTCAAATGGTGGATTCAATTTTAAAATATATATATATATATATATATAATACCTTCTGTACTATGGAAATCGAGATTTTTGCGTACAAAGTGTATCTGACCCAGTTTTTTCCATAGTACAGAGCAAATCCTGCACAGCATTTTTTATATTTTAAAAAATTAATCAAATTATTTTTTTAGTATTATTGTACTATCAGATTAGCAAAAAGGTCTAGATACAAGAATTTGAGCAAATTCTAATAAATAGGTCAAATTTTAGGAATTTTTTCAAAAAATATATTTATATATTCGTTTTGTAGGAGTATTTTAGTCAGAAATTTTTCAATTTTGAAGCATTAAGTTAGATGACAGCATAAGTCATGAGAAAACGCATGTGTCAGCAGAAGTATAGTAAAAAAACGCATGCAAGTGTGTATATATAATTAGGCTAGGAAAAAGNAAAAGTTCTAGATACAAGAATTTGAGCAAATTCTAATAAATAGGTCAAATTTTAGGAATTTTTTCAAAAAATATATTTATATATTCGTTTTGTACTATTTTTCTATATTGTTTTAGAATGATGGAGAACTATAAATTTGTGATAAAAGTTCTGTTGATCTTAATATTGAACTAGATGTTGTGGAAATGAGCCAAAAACAGTCACTGATCGCCACAAGCAATCTAAAAAAAGATTTTCTTATGTTTTTTGTATAAATATTGTTCGCATGCGCCAACATCTAACAGTATATACCGATGAGGAAATATAAAAATTATACTCATTTTGAAGTGATATTAAGTGTACTAGATTAAAAATTAAAAAAAAATTTTTTTAAGAAGAACAGGTGCAAAGCGTATATATAAATACATTTTTGTAAAAATCGAATCTATAAATTTTTAAAAAAATTATATACGAATCTTTGTATAAAAAAGTGTACACAGCATATCTTATGAATATATATATATATATATATATATAATGCATATGTGAAAAAATTGAAACCTTGCAAAATTTAACTTAATACATGTCTAAAAGTTATTTCAGTCAGAGATTTGCAATTTTGAAGGTATTAAGTTAGAAGACAGCATAAGTCATTAGGAAACGCATGTGTCTGCAGAAGTATAGTAAAAAAAAGCATATGAGTGTATAAATAATAAACAATGCAAAAAAGTCATTTTTAGGCATTTAAGAATACTGGAATTACTCAATTGATCTATATTGTCCCAAAAATCGTGTACTAATATAAGAAAAACTTCGTATTATATATATATATATATATATATATATATATACAGTGCATATATGTGAAAAAATTGAAAGCAGGCGAAATTCACCTTAATACATGTCTCGAAGTTCTTTCAGTGGGAGTATTGCAATTTTGAAAGCATTAATTTAGAGAACAGCATAAGTCAGAACAAAACTCATGCGTCAGCAGAAGTATAGTAAAAAACGCATGTGAGTGTATAAATAATAAGGAATGCAAAAAGTCATTTTCAGGCATTTAAGAATACTGGAATTATTCAATTGATCTATATTGTCTTAAAAATGGGTGTACTAATATAAGAAAGACTTTGTATTATATATATATATATATATATATATATCATTTCATAATGTTATGTGCTTGATTTTTTACATTTTTTTGTCATCTAAATGTCATGTGAATTTTACATATTTTCAGTCTTGTGTTATAATTTCATGTGAGTTTCTACTTAAAATGCTTTGAAAAATATTTTTCATGATAACTTAATGTCATGGGAATTTTACATAAAATGAGTATTATTTTTTAGTCTTGTGTATTGTCCTTAACATGTCAATTGAATTTTTATTTAAAGTGTCATCTACATATGCATTGAACAATAATTTCGTGAGTTCTTATTAAACTAACTTTCATTTGCTTATGTTATGCAGTGAATGCCTTTAACTTTTGTATTTAGATTTGCTATTTTTTCTTGGCAGCATATTATCCATATATCCATGCTAGTGTATATCCTTGAAGAACCTTATTATGGTTCTTCATTGATGTATGCTTTGACATAAATACAAAGCAACATTAAAAGGTATGCTTTATTTCATTATTAAATATTAATTATCCAATTATTAGCAGGAACAACTAGCCTAGTTATATTATATACGGAATCAAATGCAATTCATTTTCCGCTTTTGCGATTAATTAAAATCTAAAGACTGCAATAGGTATGGGAAATTATAGTTTAAAGATAAAATTCTAAATAGAGAGCAATACAAATTATTGCCATTTGATTCGGTGGGATTCGAACCCACATCTTCTGTAGATGCGTACAGATGTGTTTATCTTACACCGCGAATCAGAAATATATAGGTGTAGGTTTAAAATTGAAAGCCGCATCTAAGAGATCTTCCACACCACCCAGGAGGTGCCTACATTGCGCGTAGGCTTAACTGAACGAGCAGCAGAAGCCTTCACCAATTTTAAAACAGAAAACGTAAAACAATACCACCGGGCAAAAAATTAAAGTAAATTTTTTCTAAAAATACTAAAATTATAATTAAGGCAAAATTCTTAGTGAAAAAGTAAAATTACATCACTAGGAAATAAATCCAAAAATTTCATAATAAACCTAAGACATATAGGGGATAACTGATTACAAATGCTACTGGTCGGCAATTTCTTCATAAAAATGCTATAAAAAATTAAGTAGTTTTTTATAAGAAAACGGCCGGAATTCATACTGCCAGGCGGAAAACTTAAGTAAATTTAAGCCCTTTAAGTAAATGTGCCTATTTGCAAATAACTACGACCTTAGAAGCAATAAAGACTTGTTATCTTAATGAAACAATGACATTCATTCACAAATAATGTAATCCATTAGGTAGTTTTTTTCTGAGAATGAAAAATATTCCAAACATTCTACATAAAAAATTCATAAGCAATTAGAAAAAGTAACGTAGAAATTTGTTGAAAAATAAACATAAAAAGTCTGAGGCAGGTTTTAAAGATTCTTCTCTACTCTACTATGAAATATTTGTCATGGACTAAATTTCCAAATGGGCGAAAATTCTTTTGGGTGAGAATTCCAAGTGGCGAAAATTGTTTTGGTTGAGAATTCCTAGTGGGCGACAATTCTTTTGGGCGAAATGGATCGAATCCATTTTTTTCGATATTTCTTCTTGGCGATTCTGCCTGGCATTCTAACTAAATAAATTTTTGGTTAAGTTTTGATTTTGTAATCCGAACTCCCTAATTTTTAGTAATTTACTCTCATTTTAAAGGTACATTTTACAACTACTATAATGAGTACAGCTTCAAATATTTACAAATACATGGTTAGATTACTAGTTTTCGTGCATTGGGTACAACAATTCATTTTGCTAACGTAACCTAACTCTCTCATGAGAACACCACTATTACTTTAGGTATTTACAATGTCACACATTTCTGGTATAATTTTAGAGTCTACTAGTGGAATGCATTAATTTATTTTGAACTTCTATCTCGTCTTAAATGATTAGTTCTACAATTACAGGTCGATGCTGCGTCTGTCTATAGCCGGGATTTTTACTAGCTGCTTAAATACATGTAATTAGCCATTACCAAAATATATTGGCTATATTTAATTAATATTCTTATATAGCAGCTTCCTAATCTACTCTTACTAATTGATACATACAAGGTTACGTTTTTGGTCAAGGTCTATATTACTGTCATTAAATTTTACACAACATTTGTTACTGTTTACTTATTGTTTAACTACTAGCTTACATATAACTCTTCAGGCACAGTATAATAATTAATCCATGTAAGATACTTTTCATTTAATAACCATGTAATGTCTCTAATAGAACAGTAAATTAATAATGTAACTATTAATTTTAGATATAAACATTTATTTTCTAATAATATAAATTTTGTATAAATATTTAACGTTTATGTTCGAGTGTGGCGATCATTTGTTTTCGTCGGAGCATATGTTTCTTCTTGCGAGCTCTATGCTCCGCATGAACACTCGCCACCCTAAACCGCTCCCAGGGAGAAATGTAGGTCTCTACCACCCAAACCTCGTTTTCTTGGTGGCTAGATATTTGAGTGTAAACTATTCTGCAAAGATCTGTGTTCTCAATTCCTAAAAACAATTACTACTATCTGATGAAATCAAATTGCTTTTGCAAAGGTGTTAATTAATGAGATTAGGGAAACAGCAATGAATGACTTGGCTTTGATATTCAATTAATGTGTCAAATTATTTGAGTGTTTTTTTATTATAAATTATTTATTGTATATATCTGATTATAAATAGAGAGAATGATAATTTGCATAAATTTGCAAATAGTCTTAAGAAATCTCGGACCAACAGGATCGCAATGTTTGAGGGCTGGACCATACTCAACCCGACTACTTCCAGTACTGGAGTCTAGGTCATTTCTTTTGGACCTGATATTTCGATTCAAATCTCATCATATAGAATTTTTAGAGAAGTGTTAACATAGTAATTCCTTCAATATAAAAATAGCTGCTAATATAATTATTTTCTTTACTCTCATTAGAGCATTCTTACTGAGGTTTAAACCTTGGATACACCCTAATGTATATCATGATCAGACTGAAAGATTTACTACTTTTGAAAATGCAGTACATTATTTAAGTAAATAGAAAGCATTTTTTAAAACAATATAGCAGTTTCCAAGCTGAAATCATCTTTGAGTCTTAGCCTCAATATTCTTACGTAACAATTTTTATGAATGAATAAGCAAATACTAGAATTAGGCTATCATTTAGAAGATATTTTATTGCAGCGTTCGATTTGATTTTTCTATAAAATCTTTTTTGAGGTTGTCCAGCTGCATATTTGGGTGGATATTGAAAGGCCGGGTTCAGACTGATATTAATATTTCAGGTACTAATAGCTAAGTTTCCATTAACATCAAGGTATTTTGGAAAATTTTGATCAAGTAATAATCCATATATTTGAGAAATATAGGTACTTAACAAGACAAAACAACAGCATTATATCATATTTAAATGCTGAGTACATCAATTTCAGGAACTAAATTAAGAAATTTTGTTTTGCGAATTGTTCCAAAAAATGATTCTGTTGCTATTGCTGAGGGCCCCTTTAGGGTACAGCAATAGCAACTTGTAAATATGAAAAAAGATCAATGATACTATCTTTAGAATTAAAATTACTTTATGCTACTGCAAATTTTCTTTCAATTGACCTTTGATTTGTAGTTTTATTTTTATTTATTTAATGTAATAATGAAAATATTATATGGTACTTGGAAAAAACTATGCAAATATAATTGATTTTTTGAAAAGCCCAAAATATGCGGCACATGAATAAAAAATATTTTCTTACTATAACCATTTAAAATCTGTTCAACTAAAAGTTATTCATATTTACAAATGTACATTTGGAATTTATTTAATATCATATGGTATATATAGTGACATCATATATATGAAACAATGGATTTCATTATGCTAGTTTAATACATTGTGTGCTGATAGCATGCTTCTCTTAAATGTAGAAAATTAAACCATGCGTATTTCCCGCAACAAAAAATATCAATCAATTAAATTGTAATCATCATACATACAATGGAATTGAATATTAATCAGATGAACTGAACAGAAAATGTCATGGTGATACTGTTTAACGAAGTTGATTACTACATACTGCACAGATCATGTTGGCAATATCAATTTCATTAAAGTGATTGGAACTTTCTGAATATTTATAATTACTAGTACTTTCTGCACCCAAAGTTCTGCTTGCCAAATCACAAATGGTTGCATTTATAATGAAGATATTACTAAAAAAGACATCTACATTTCCAATTTATGTTTATTGGCCACACATATTTGATTTCAATAAATATATTTTTAATGTGCAATTTTCTTTGACAAGAATTGCAGCATTGTCAGTTTGTTATTGGTTGTTGAAATGGTAAGACTGTTAGTTTGAAATTAACTGATAAAAAATATTTATTGGAAAAAATTGAAATTAAAAATGATTGCGGGATCGCAGGGATGCAACCCCCAAACCACCCAGTACTGGGTTCAGACAGATATTAAAATGTATGGTACCCATAGCTAAGCTCTTATTAACATATAGATTGTTTGGAAATTGTTGATCAAATAATGATCCTTATATTTGAGAAATATAGCTAATCAACAATACAAATCAACAGCATTTTGTTATATATATAAATGCTGAGCATGTGAAATTCAGGAATTCAAGCAAAACTCAATTTCAAATTTAACTTCATTCTAAATAATATACGAAATTTTGTTTTGCAAATGCTTCTAATGAATAAATTCGTTACTATTGCTGTAGGCCCCTTTAGGGTGCAGCAATAGCAACCTCTACATATGAAAAAAGATAAAGGATACTACATTTGGAATGAAAATTACACTAGGCTACTGCAAATTTTCCTTCAAACTGACCTTAGATTTTTCGTTTTATTTATTTAATGCAATAATGAAATTATTATATGTTACTTGGATAAAACTATGTACACATATAATTGATTTTTCGAAAAGCCCAAAATTTGAGGCACATGAATGAATTTCCTTGCATGAAACATTGAAAATATGTTTATATATATTCAGTTAAAAGTTATTCATATTTACAACAAATGTACCTTTGACATTTTTTTAATATCATAAGGTATATAGTGACATTGTATATATGAAACAGTGGATTTCATTATGCTTGATTAATACATTGTTTGCTGATAGTCTACTTCTCTGAAATCTAGAAAATTAAACCATAAGTATTTCCCATAACTGAAATTTTCTGCAGCAATCAATTAAATTGTAATGGTCATACATACAATGGAATTGAATATAAATCTAATGACTTGCACAAGAAATGCCATGGTGATACTGTTTAACGAAGTTCATTACTACATACTGCACCAATCATGTTGGCAATATCAATTTCATTAAAGTGATTGGAATTTTCTGAATGAAAATTTAAAGATATTTAAAATTACTAGTCCCTTCTGCACCCAAATTATTTCTTGCCAAACCGCAAATGGTTGCATTTTTAATGAAGATATGACTACTTCCATTAATTTATGTTTATTGGCCGCACATAAGGTAGTTCCTGTACATGTCTTATTAAGTGCTAATTACAAAACATATATTGCTTAAAAAACAAATGAATTTAGGATCGCCATAAGGTAGCTCCTGTATATGGCTTTTAAGGAAATGTTATAGCTTTATAACTTTGTATATATAAAAAAATCAAACAATTTCTATTCCTCTATGAGGCCAATTAAGTGAATAAATGTGAATAGTCTTTGCAGAGTATTAGTCTGCATGCGAGCTTTTATGTCTCGCATATTCATTCATCTATTGAGTATTTCTAATCTCTTCATCACCCTCTCTTCAAATCTTCTTAAGTTTTCTTCAAGTATATGTATTTTTTTAACTTGATCAGTTTTTTTCTCCAAATTTTTGAATTTTACCCAACATTCCTTTGCTTCCAACTGACAGACCATTCTTTTTTCTGTCACCTGCATTCTGGCCTTTTCCTTTCTTATTGGTTGATGTTGTTTCAATATCACTTTGACCATTTTTTCGTCTTTGTACTTTGTCATAACAGT
The DNA here is from genome assembly GCA_900660155.1 of Hofstenia miamia. Taxonomy (NCBI): domain Eukaryota; kingdom Metazoa; phylum Xenacoelomorpha; order Acoela; family Hofsteniidae; genus Hofstenia; species Hofstenia miamia. Next base: position 708,096 of record CABFPE010000309.1, read on the forward strand.
AAACATTAAAAAATGAAATTTTTTGATTCAACGATGCAGTGTTAATCTGAAAAATCAAATTCATGCTAGGAATATGGCAAAAATTCCAATATTTCTGAAATTTCCTTGAGCAACTTTTTAAAAATCTTATAATTATGCCATTTAAATATTAGGACCAGTTCAGCTACCCCTTCCAATTTTGATGAAATTTTGCTTGTTTTTGCTAAAATGTGTGGGAAATGTGTAAGCAAGGAAACTTTGAAACTAATTTATGCACTCAATAATGTAGGAACCAGCACGTCTTGCAATTAGCTGTCTTCCGATAATCGCCTGCATAAATGAAGTTCTGGTAAAATATTGTTTTAAGTTTTACATTTTCATTGTGTTTTTTGGTATTAGATGCTCTTCAAAAGAATGAAAGCTCAACAATAAAAGAACACATTTGCATATTTTCGATTTTGTAAATGATATTTGAATATTTTGTTCGAATTTCATTGAATAGTAAAATATATATATAACTTGCAAATCTTGCAGATAGTTGTATTTTTTCAAAAATTTACATAAATTATTTGAAATTTTTTATATAATGCTTGCAAATATAACAAATATACCAAATAAACTTGCAATATTTGCAAGTATACTAAAAAAACTTGCAAATATTTGCAAGTATACCACATAAAGGTGCAATATTTGCAAAACTTGCAACTATTTTTAAGTATGCTACAATAACTTGCAAATATTTGCAAGTTACTTGCCAATCTTGCAGATATTTATTAAAACTTTCAAAGTTTATATAAATACTTTGCAAGTTTTTGCATAATACTTATAAATACTTTTCAAGTTTTGAAAGTTTCAGTTATTTGGGTATGAATGAAACTCCAAGTTAGATCTTAAAAGTTCTGCATTTTACAAGCTAGTTTAAGCACTGGAAAACCTAAACAGGATTACTAAAGATATTTGTCACACTTTACTGTTAGCTTCTACCTAGTCTGTCAGGTCAGGTTTTTAATTGTTATTAAAACTTTAATTTGATTAGTAAACACCAATATTCAGTAAAAATATGTGCCACAAATTTCCGCGGAACCAAAAACTCCAATTTTTCAATTAAACACAGAGCAATTTCAAAACTAACCTGCTAGGTTGGGAACTAATTCCGAATTAATTTAAACAGCAAATTTATTTTTGTTTCAAATTAGCGTGAAGAATTTACTGACTTTTGTTTAAAACTGTGGTAGCCGATGTCAAATTGCCACCAAGGATTGTATATCCTTTTTAATGTTTTATTTGAATTTTGAATCCTTAACTATAAAATTTAAGTATTTGCAGATAACCGTTTATCTATTACATTTTTAACAATATTCATCAATGATTTAAATATTTGTAATCACAAAACTGATACTTTATCAAATGTTTATTTGCAAAGTTTATCATCTATAATAAATCAAATTATCATTTAACTTAACTAACTACACTAATATTTAATCCTTTAGGAACTTGGATCACACAGTATCAATAACTTACGAGANCATGGTTGCCTGCGTTGTCAATCATTTTTACTTCATTCAGCTAACAAACTATTTTAGTGCCAGGCAGTATGTGGGTTTCTATGGGCATTGCACAATGGGCAAATGCGTTTTTGTCTCATTTGAATGGACGAAACAAATTTAACTCGACATCATTTGATAATTTAGCTTAGAATAAATGAATGAGCAAACAATCGAAGTGAAAAAAAAATTTTATTGCAAAGGCGTAACAATTTACGAATATATAAGAATACTATTAAACATTAAGCAGGTACCAATGGCAGAAGTCACGCGGTGGCAAATTACCAAATTTGAAAATAAAAATGGCGGCACTAATATTAAGTATGAACCTTTGCACAAAATTTCATATTTGATTTTGAAGAGAAGAGACCAATCGCCGCTACAATATATATATATATATATATATCATTATTAAGTCTGCTCATAAATTTCTAATATTAACCTTTTTACGTACTGACTAAATATTCATCTAATTTTAATGTTTTTGAAAAACTACTTTAATTAATTTGAATTCTATGTTTTTAATTCAAGTTACTAATGTTCAAACATATTTCGGCAACATATCTTAAATTGATTTAAAAAATTTCTCCTGAATCTACTAGCACAGTAAGTCGCTTCTACAATTAGCAGTTACACAAAGAATATCGACTGTTCACGGATGAAGAGCTTTTTAAAATAATTTAAGTTTCTAAAACTTTTCCCAGGAATGTGTTCTTTCAGACATTCACACTTTGTTTGCTCCATCATTTTCCAAATGCTCATTATTTGCGAGATTTGTGACAATGGACGCGTGACAATCAACGTCGTGATTAGAAATTGCTGTCACATCAATTTTGCGCCTCATTAAACATTTCCGTTGTCAAAAATGCTCAAGCACTGTTGTTTTTCAGTTGAATTTTTATATTTATTTTGGATATTTCTGTAATTGAAAATGCAATTAATGAATGCAAATATCTACTAGTTTAATGCAAAATAATCCACAGCTTTTATATGCTAATGGCAGTTAATGGGAAGAACGACAGCCCAAATTCAATTTTTTCATCAAAGTTTTGAGAAGTGAATATTCAATGTGTAATAAATTTATATTTAATATTAAAAGTCAATGAAGGAGTATTGGTTAGTAATTTTTCATACCACCATAATTGTCTGTTACGGTGGTAAATGGTAGATTATTCTTGTTTTTACTGTTTTAAAATGGTTGTTGGACGTATGCCCTCGCCTGCAAAATCAAAAGTCGATATGCTATAAAAATATTGTTGCTTGTCCATTTCCCATTTTAGGCTAGATTTGGAAAGTCTGTGAAATTATTTTGCTTATTTCCCCATGCTGTGCCAATTCTATCCAAGACTATCCAGAAAGAAAAATTGCCAAATCTTTGTTCTTGTGGTAACTTTACAAAGAGCATTTCAATTTGCTCGTCTTTGTTTAAATTATTTTTTTTACATGATCAATACCTGTGTTTCATATGCAGTAACATTAATTACATTTGTGGTCTGGTCTGTAAATCAAACGTGGGACATTTTTATCAGATGTGATTCACAGACTTTAGTAAAATGTTTACTGGTATCACGTAAGATGAACAGGTACGTGCTAATGAAAATGTTTTGATAAGTCACATGTTGTTGAGAGATANATATATATATATATATATATCATTATTAAGGCTGTCGAGGTTTGACATCCCAGCATAATGTGTTCCACAGAAGATCACAAAGGTGTGAAATAAGGTTAATGTTAAATTTTCAATATGTAAAAAACGGTGAGTTCGATTTTTTGGCAGTACATTTAACAGCGAAAACTATGTAAATTTGCAAGTCAGGACAATAATTCTTCTGAAATTTTAAATTGTAACTGAGAACGTTTTTGATAATTTTAAATAACTGGCAATTATTAGTAGTTTTTCTTATGCAATACAACTGGCATCACACATGATTCAATTATTTACAAATTTATTTTCTGTTTTCGCATTGTCAATGTACATAACGTACTTGCAAATTGATCATTAAATCTCTGAAAAATACTAAGAGAATGTGAAGGATTCTGCACGGAGAACTAGTTTTTGCAAGAAATCTTTTTCATGAAAGATGATCTGCGTACAAAGAATACCAGTTGTTGTTTTGAAGGCATATTTTGCACATTATTAAATGAATGTTAGATTTGTTGCTAGTAGTTTAAATAATGAAATTTATTCAAGAGAACATGCTAAATGTTGATATTGAAGTAGATTATAAAAGAAATCTCAGTGAATAAAAATCGCCCTTCTAAGCAAAGACAAAATGTTTTCAAAATTTTCACTCAGGGATTATATCCACAACAGCTTATTGTCATTTTCAAACACTTTTCTCCAAGCCTATTCGGAAATTTGGAAATCGTGAGCCATGAAATATCCTTTAGTGATTGTGATAGAATGTAATTTGTATCAAAGTGGATTGTTGTGGCCAGAGATATGGACATTGGCCCGAGCCCGGCTCGGTCCAAGAAACTTTAGGTCCTGCTCGAATTCGGCCTAAACCATTTAATTTAGTACAAACTCAGCCCATTTTCACAATTCTTGTCAAAAAAAATTAGTGATATAGGTGCTTCTAATAAAATCTAAACACTGAAATTGAAGATTCTAAATTGAAATTTAGAAAAGTATTTGATACTGATGTAAAATCTCCAAAATGTAAATATTATTTTTCAACTTCATAATTATAAGTTAGATAAAATTCAATGTATTTGCGTGTACTGTTACGGAATAGGTAGTTTTATAATGCTCGGCCAACTTGTGGCCCATTTTTCAATTTCTTCGGGCCAAGGTTGGCCCTGACCATTTCCATCTCATGGGCTCGTTTCTTTTTGATAAAAAATTATGTGGAACACAACATGCCATTACAATAGTCTTAGCTTTATTGGGGTCCAAATATATTGTTGTGAGTAGGATTCTAAATCTGTGTACTAATATGCCAAAAGCATTTTCTACCACACGTCTTGCTCGGCTTAACCTGTAATTAAATTTTGGCTGTTTTTGAGTAAGATTCCGAAGGGGTATGGCTTCATTATATTTTTTGATAATGGAAACGCGTCACAAAAACATATGGTACAGTACAGAATCCAATG
>CABFPE010000309.1:844879-857313 GCA_900660155.1 Hofstenia miamia
TAGCCATAGTTGTTCACAATTCAAAATTTTGCAAAAAAGTTTATCCCATATGTCAATTTATAAAGGGAAAAATGAAGTAGATGCAATTGAATTTAATTTCATAAAAATGCCAACTAGTGGATGTTCAATTATATCATCAATTCTAATTGGTTAATCCTAATACTAAAAAACAATGTAAAGATCATATCTGTATCATTTGAATTTAATAGTTAAGTTGTGTAAACAAGGGAAATTCCTTAAATTAATGAATATTGAAGAGGGTCAAGATAAATTTTTTCTGGCAATTTGTATAAAAGATGCTTGGCTAAATTCATCTGTAAGTTTTATTTATATTTGTTTTTTAAATGCTAGAGGCCCAAAAACAAATTTAAGAAAGAAAATAATATCCATTTCAAAAATGCTTTAACATGTAATAGTAGTAATGGCCAAGTCCATTTCGTTCCACTTTTTTCTGATTGGTCGAGAGGTGGGGTCCATTTCGTTCCACTTTTTGCTGATTGGTTAAGAGGGGTGGCCTTTGACCTGAGACGCCGTGGATATTGGTGGAGGTGTTTTACTGACGTCATGCATATANATTTAGGTAAGTTTCAATGAATTGCCAAGGAATTATCTAATTCCAGAAAATCATTTTTCTGTCAATTCAATTTGGCATAAATCTCTTAATACTGACAATTAACCTACTAACTCTGTTTCAATAATTTTACTGAAATTATTTCCAATAAGCCAGTTGCCAAACCAATTAATACATTGTTCTCAGCTCTTTCTTTAGTTTAAGTTTACACTAAATAAAGCAAATTTTGTACTAGCATACTTACTGAAAATTAATATTTTTTAAGAATTTTCAATCATATTTTGATGTAGAATCATCTGCAAATGTGAAATTATACAAAAAATTCGTGATTATGCAGGAGATATTTTATGCAAGCATGGTTTGGTCTTCTTTCTGAAGTAACACATCATGAATATTCCTATTAATTAATGTGTGCTGCTATAACATACATCAATTTATTTTAAACATACCTATTATTATTGCAGTTAAAATAAAAAATTCCTTATATACCAATATAAAAGCACGAATTCCCTACTCCAACTGTGATGTCTTCTGACAGAACTGATTGCAGTATTCTCAAACTTTTAACAACTTCTGCCTCTGGTGTCCTAAGTGACTACATTCTTTCTTTTCCCAATCCAAGTAAAAAAGAAGTTATTAGTAAAAAATAGTGCTTTCTAAAGATCTTTTACAAAAATGTGTCAATATCCTTGCAATTGTAGAAACAATTAACAGATTTAAATGATGTTCCAAAGGCAATCTGAGGATTGAAGGGAATTACACTATCAGGCTTAAATTGGGATTTATTATTAAATGTTTTAATGCATTACAAAACAATATTAACAGAAGAGCAGTCCAACAATACAGTTTATTAACAAAACCCAATAGTAACTACCCAGGAAAGCTTTCTATAGTGAATTTGTTTACATGATAAATTTTCACACTATTTACAATTACTGATTCAGAAAAATAGATATAAAATTCTTTCACAATTATTTAGAATGAAGATGACGGTGCATCCAGCCAATTTTGCACCAATAATGCTGAAGGTAAAACCTCTGATACATTATTTTACCCACTAGTTTATATGCATTCTCATTTTTATTTTCTATTTTTCAGCATCTAACCAAACATTTTTATTCTTTTATAAAAAAAATTACGCTAGAAATTGTGCAATTTGCATAGATTATATTGCAGCAGTTTATTATGTTGATCTATGAAAAACATTGTTTAATTTTTTATCTATTTTCTGTCACATAAGGCCTAAAATTACTNTGTGCAATTTGCATAGATATTATTGCAGCAGTTTATTATGTTGATCTATGAAAAACATTGTTTAATTTTTTATCTATTTTCTGTCACATAAGGCCTAAAATTACTTAGTAAGTTTAAGTAACTGATAATTCCATTTGTTGTATACTATCAATAAGTGCTTATTGTTTGTGAAACTTTCAAGACTGAAAGTCTAATAAAGCTGACACATCGAATCCAGAGAAACATAAAATCTATTTCATCACAATAACGACGCACATCCCCAAGTCCAGTATTCTTGTTTATGTACAAACACATTTTTTTCTATGTGAGTTTAAGGCAGAGATTGACATTGGTCATGCAAAGCTTGGGCCAAAGAAATGAAAAAACATATGCTGAAAATGGGCTGAATATAAAGTTTACAAATTTCACATTAGTATACATTTCACATTATGTGTCCTGGTAATAAATACTCCCCCCCACATCACTATATATATATATATATATATATATATATATAAGTAATAATTAATTTTTTAGCTATTGTTAATGGTATAAGCACGAATTATGCTGCTAGACTATGCTTACAATCAGCAACTATAGATAGATTTTTCTCTATTTTGAAACAGAAACATGAGGTTTGTTATTTTACATTGCTAATTTTTGTTCATTTTATTTTAGGATATTGTATTTTGTTCTTCTCTATCAAGTGAAGATTCGAAAGGTCTTCCATATTTTCCAAACCATTTCAAATTTGTGAATGCAGTTCAAGTTCTTCTGCTATGTGGCAAAGGGCACTGGAGAGCTATTGTTAGTATGTTAGACATATATTTTATATCATTTACAAAGAATATTTTATGATTTTATATTAAATCTTTCAAAATCATTGTAGTTATAACAAACAAAGGTTTTTCAGTAATCTGAGATGTTTGTTTCACTGTAAGTGGGTTCAAGGAAACTCCCTCTATACTCAATAGATTTTCAACTACTCTTCATGCAGTTGATACAACCAGAAGTTGCAAAGTTGCTTTGTAAATATTTATTTCTAACTTGGCCACTGCACCAAAGTATCTAAACACCAAACACAAGAACTGAAATTGTCAAATAAATTCAACATCAAAGTACGTCCATAGAATAGGTCATTTCAATGGAGAAAACTACTAAATATTTTAAACGTGCACTCAGAAATTAAGTGTTGATTAACAATAGAAGGACCAGATTTTTTTTCTTCCTAAAAGGACAATTGTGATCACTTTGACATTTTTTTCTAAAGTGACTAAAAAACGCTTTAAAATAAAAAACCTAAATAATAAGCGCAGTAAGCATAAAATTGTAAACATATGTAAAAATACTTTATTTCTAAGGTATGAGACTACATTAAATCAAACCTTTTGAAAATTAAAACCTTCTTTATACTACAATTTCAATGTAGTGGTTACAAATATCATGTTTTGAGAGCATTTTTCGCATGCCCATTGAGAACCCTTTTGGCACACAAATTTGGTCTTATTATGACATCATTTACATTGAATGGGTTTTTCACTGGTATGCTGCATATCTGATTCGTCAGAATCCATAAAATTCTCTGATTAATTCATCTCTTTAGCAAGGTTCAAAATGAAATTTCTTTGCAAAATGGAACTATTTGTTGCCTTTCTATACAGAATCCATGACTTTATGGCTGAAATATCCAGGATATTGTAAAAAAACTGAAACTGGCCAACTTCTAGTGGCTGCTCACACCGAGTATCTTCATAGCATAATGTCAGCTGCATCAACATCACATTTTGTTCGATTATATGATGTGATAGTTTCTGGTTTTTTCTTTCCTTCTGTTGAAACAGAGACGTTACGATAATGCATTGAGCTCACAATAAGGACTTGCTTATTTTGCGTTGCTTGATACTGAGTCAGTGATATTTTAATGTCAAAATGGAAGATTTTTTAAATAAAGCGAGGGAACACATATCTAGTACAATGAGGCAACTCTTTTTTGTATGTATGTAATCTGCTGATTTAATAGGTTTTATACAAGAGGAATGGAGGAAAAATAGTTGTCAGCTGTTACATTAAACCCTGAATGATAAAAACGTTGTATGAGTTTTGTGACAACCTCCTCAGAGAGACTGATGCTACTGCTCCGGTTTTCTGCTGCGCCCAAATAAAGATAGCCATTCAGAATATATTTGGTGTCGAGGTCAACTAGCTACCAAAATTGAGTACCAAACTTGTTGGGTTTCTTTGGCATATACTGAATGAACAGACATTGAACCTTACATGGTAGCAACTGCTAATCGATTGTAACATCGTAACCAGGTTTCATTCTGCGTCTGCAATTTGTGATAACTCCAGAACTCTGAAATCAACGTGAATTTGTCACTTTGCCATCACTGAGCTCTTGTCTGCTTGTCATCGAACCTCAGATACCTCATAGTTTTTAGAAATTATATTTAGGGGCATTGTCTGTTTGAAAATGTGAAAACCCCAAGTATTGCTCCAAAATGATGTTAGTGGTGCATCCACACCAATAAAAATCCACTTTATGAATTCAATTTCCCAATCAGCATTTCCATTTACTCGATGTGCCTCAAGATTGGTAGCTAAGAGGATATCATCATCATTAATCATACAAAAATACTTAGTGGAATCCCTTTGTGTATTTGATGTAGATATGATGATGATGGCCCGGGCATCAGTCTAACAATATTTGCGAGGGTTGATTGACCAGTATTCATTGCCATTTGCTTAATTTCCCAAGATATTGAACTGTCTTTGCTCTTCAACTCATTGTCAGAAAATACAAACAAAGAATTTCGATTCCGCCCAATTGCTGGACTTCTTGAACTATTGCTTGATTCACTACTATCTGTACTGTCGTTTAGGCTTGAATCCGGTTCTGTCTTTGCAGGATCAGGAACAGTGTCACTGTTTAATTCATCTCCTGAATTCTCATCATAGTCTTTCTACTCCATGAGAAATTGAGACTGAATTGCTGCTGCCTTTCTCCTTTGTCTTTTGGATGTTGAAGCCATCTAAACAGAGAATGTATTTCAAAAATTAGCATATGTGAGTGTGAAATGGGTTTACTAATCTGTAAAGAATATGCGGTCAAGATGACAGCTATGATACTGCTGGGTGTAATTCAATGCAAACTAACGTTGGTCTCATTAACTGATAATTGTAATCTGGAATAAAATAGTTATGAGCATATGAACAAAGTCAATGGAGCATTTGCAGCTGCTCCTCATAAAATAGAAATCATGTGACTTGCTCATTGGTCTTGAGGTCGAAATGACCGCTCTGGTCCTTTTAGTGTTAAGATTAATTTTAGAAATAATCTGAAAAAAAAATTCTCATTCTCACTGCTGAGCGAAAATTTTTCTAACGTTGTGAAAAATGCTTTTGTGCTAAAAACATTTCCAGTTTTTGAAAGGGAAAAACTTTTGTTGAAATATTCCACATTTTTTACAACCCAATATACTGATATGTACATGGATAGTGTATAGATAATTTAAAATGATGGGGAAATCATGGTCATTGACTCCTTAAGAATGAAAAAACAACTAAATTACAATAAATAAATTTAACTTCTATAAAATTCAAATGTCAATGTTTAATTTAACACTTAAAATCGATCTTGAACCTGCAACTCTCATAATCTTCATCCAAATCAGACGATGAAAACTTTGCAAATATTTTCATTTCCATGTAATATCCTCTACCAGGCATTATCACTGTTTATCTACTGTTACTTTATAATGTTAGCTGTGTTATTACGGGTAGGGATTTACTTGTCACTGCTTTACTAGTTTCTTCTGTCAATGTATGGAACCTTGAATTAATCATTCACTTTTTAGGTGACGAAACCATGCGGTAACCTCTGTAACGATCTCCTAGTGGGCATCTGCCCGAAGCGGATCTCCACATCCAGTTTCACTGTTCCTTCCAATGGTTGAGTGCCACTTCTCAGCTCAATCAAGATAACTTATGTGTACCCTACATTAGCTCGGTGCTTACTCAAGACATGACACAACTCGACTTAAACTCTATTGTGTGAAAGTGTTATATCTATTTGCAACCTGAACTGTTACTAGTTGTTTGTTAAATATTACATGTAGCCATTACCGAAATATATTGGCTTATTTAAATATATTATTGTTTGAACAACTTCCTAACCTACATTTACAATTTACTACATGTATGGTCACTTTATCAGTCGATTATGGGTCATAAATTTAGATCTAAAATAGTATTAAGATAATTCCTAGGGTTTGGTAATCTAACCGTTTGTTGACAGCTTTTTATCTAATACATGTAGAAGTCAAATGCTAGTCGGCTAATCGAGAGAAAACCCCTACACCTAACCTAAGTGCACTTTCGTAGTCTTGCACAGAGACCCTAGAATCGTTCCCTGTGATGTATCCAGACCACTACTAAACACCACTCGATTAGCTCGACATCGTATTAAATAATCAAACCATTAATATGAAACAAAATAAGAATTCTAAGTAAAATTCTTTATCAACTCTTACAATGGTTTTAACTGTATTTATAGTAATTCCAAAAGAAGTACCTGTCAAATCAAATTTGAACTTTCTGCCAAGATGGCAGCTAAAAATAATGTAAGCGTCATTTAGTCAAAAGTATTTTTATCGGCAGACACAAATATCTCTTTTTTGACACATGTTATTTTCTTGGTTGCATTTTACAAATAAATCTGAAATAATCACAACCGATCTAATTACAATATTTTTAATCAACTTTTTTTCGATCTTAATCTCTTCTTGCGACGTTTGCAGCTTATTTCTGATTTTATTTTGGATGATGCTTTCCAGGCATAACAAAATATTCTGAACTTCACAATACTTGTCTTCAGTTGCATGACACTTCTTTTTGTAAAGTTAATTCTTGCTCCAGTTGTAAAATTCTAGCATGCTTTTCATCTGAAATTTTTCTATGAGCTTTTTGCATTTCTTCATGCTCTGCTTTTAATGAACTCAAGTCATTTTGCAAATTGGTTGGCCTCATTTTCCGCCTTACTGGATGCATATTGTAATTCATTCTCTTTATACACGCCTAACTTTTGTCTCTCCAGAAATAATTGTTAGCATTTAACACATTGAATAAACCATTGTTGAGGACAGCCTTGATTTAACTTTGAAACTTCTGACTTTAGATGATGACACCATTCAACTTGCTGTTTTGCAAAATTGAACTCACTAGACATTATTGCAAAATCATTTTCGAGTTGTTTAATGCTCTTGACTGAAGAAGCGTATCTGAAGAATTGAATATATCCTCAATGATAACTTCAACAAGTCGCTTATGTGGATTAAACATTAGTGAAAGCTTTCCTAGATACATAAAGAGGAGTACACTAAATAACCATCAAAATTTAAAACTTCAATTTCTGAGCTTTTAATTAGTAGGCGAAAGAAGTCATTTTAGTAGTTTATGTAAAATTCTTCAAATTTTCAGTAATTGTCAAAAAATATAAAATTTACTGGCTCAATTTTTTTTTAAAAATTTAAAAATTGACTTAAACTTCTGTAAATTTGTTTTTTCATTCAGTTTAAAAATATGAAATATAACTAATAACACTAGTTAACCTATTTATTGACAATTTTTCCAATATAATAATTGTTAGATTTTTTATCACCATTTTAATTGAAAAAATTGTATTCTCACCAGTAAAAATACATTAAAAAAATAAATTTTAAAGATATTATAAAATCCGCCAATATGAATGTGAAAACAACCGTACTCTAACTAGTGATAAGATTTGGTGTTATTTGAATGAGTTTTATGGTTACAGAAGAATTTGAATTGCAAAAATTTAATTATGAGAAAATAGACATAAATGATTTTGATTAAATTATTTGCACTGTAATTGTGTAATCCTTACAAAGATTATTAGTACTAAGTAACGTATAATATGGCTACATATTGAATTCAAATTTAGCTTAAAATTCGATATTCAATCCATTTGTATTTGTCAATAAATATTAACACTAATATTGCACAATTTTTTAAAATACTACCTTGTCTTAAATACAATAATTTTATATGAATGAGTTAGATCCAATAGAACATTGATATATTAAATACACATTTTTGTGATGTGCGCAATTTTAGTGTTGTTAGCGTCAATATTAATTGACAGTACTGAATGAATGTAATATGTTTCAGTACATTTTGCCTATCATTTAAAACACACTTAATATGTACAGGGTGTTTGTAAAAAATTGACTTTTTTTAATTTTAAATATTTCTGTAATGACATGTCCAAATTAATCAATATTTTATAGATTGATTCTCATATACTGTCTATTTGAGAACCATGAATGATGAATTAAAAAAGTCTATTCTTCGCCTCTATTTTACAAGTGGAAGTTCTCCTACGGAAACCATTCGTGCATATAGAAGGGAAACGGGTGAAAAGGCTCCATTTGATGTTTCCACTGTTAGGCGTATTGTTCAAAAGTATAATGAAACAGGATCAGTGTTGGAGAGGCGAAGGGGAAGTGGAAGACCATCTTACTCAAATGATACATTTGATAAGGTGATTGAGACATGCAACCAACTCAAAGAGACACATCCATATGGCATGACATCTGTTCGTGAAGTGGCCACTGAAGCAGGATGTTCTAATTGGACTGCATACAAGGTGATGTGTAATGCTAATCTCAAGCCATAACAACCAATATCTGTGCCTGAATTACTACCCCAGGATTTTCAGATGCCAAGTGACTTTGCTAGGAACATGTTTTCAAAGAATTGGTGATCTGGAATGGATCCTTTGGTCTGATGAAGCGATGTTTTCACTAACTCCTACCATTCGATCACTAAATGGTTCTATTTGGTCAGGCACTAAACCCAATATTACAATTACCACATCTTTGCATCCTCAAAAAGTTCATGTTTGGATGGGATTTTCAGAACATGTTGTTCTGGAACCCTTTTTCTTTGCAGAGAATGTTACAGGGGAATCTTATCTTGTGATGTTGCAGACCCATATGCTGCCACAGCTGAAAATAATGCGTGGGCATTCAAGAACTTTTTTTCAGCAAGATGGAGCTGCTCCACATGTTGCAGTTATTGTAAAGAATTTCCTCAGGCAACAATTTGGAGATTGTTTCATTTCAAGGTATTTTGATGTTGAGTTGCCAGCTAGGAGCCTAGACCTAAACCCACTTGATTTATTTTTCTGGGGCTACTTGAAAAGTAAAGTCTACAGCTCTGGCACATTCGAAAATGTTGATCAACTCAAGGCAGCTATCACTCATGAAATCAGACAAATTTCTCCCAACATGATGAAAAACGCAATTGAAAGTTTGAAAAAAAGATTTGAGCAAGTGATAGAAACAAATGGTCAATTTATAAAAAAGTAACAATTGGACACATATGTACTGTTAGTTTTTCATGTTATTCTCTTAATAAAATTCTTTTTTGTTACCATAATTAATATCAAAAAAAGCCTTTTTTTTTCAAATACCCTGCGTATATATGCATATATTATAAAACATAAAATTTAATTTTAAAATAAAAAACATTCCTCTAAGTTCTGAGAAGAGTTTGTCAATAAATATTGACGAACTAGAAGCCACCAGCAGAATATTTGTGTCCAAAATGTGTCCCCTTGATCAACAGCGAGGTCTTCTAGAATGTATCTATCTGCCTCAGCACCAATATTATAAGTAGCTGTGGTGTATGCTGCATAAAACCTAAGAAGCTTTATGTCAACAAAACCCGTTTTGGAACAAACCTTCCACAACCTTATGCGAATGAATTCATTTCGGTTTTGTGTAAAACCTGTCAAGCACCTCCTAAGGAGTGGTTCAGAAGAAAGACCTTCATAGAGCGGCATGAGATATTTATGGCTATCTGGCTTAATGAAATATTTGCATTTATTTTCATTGCCTTGCAAATATTTGCACCATTTCTTATTGCAATATTTATGTGATATGGATTTATCTAAATGATTTGTGTAATGTAATGGAGTTACCAAAATTTCATTTTGAATTTTTTAATAATGTAATCTTCATCCGCTTCTTTTAAATCAGTTTGAATATTAGACACGATTGCATTTCTAAAGTATGCAGAAAATTGTTGACATCTGGCATTGGTCAATTGATCTCTGCCTCCAAAACCATGAGCTTTTCTAATTTTATTGAATCCATTATATACCCTTTTTGCTACATGGTATTTGGAAATGCAGAATAGAAAATTCTCAGCTCATTTCAAATTGCAATAGAAAAGACACTTTATGTGTACATGAACTTACATTAAATTACTATGCAGCCATTATTAAGGCTGACTAAGAAACTATATTTCTTGTTGACTGTAAGCATTAGCAAGCTAATGCTCATGCTCCACGGCTTTCGTCTAGCATCTATGAGCCTCCTTTGCAATAGCAGGTTCATAAACACGTTCAACCACGGCTGCATGCTGTGCACATGACACAGTGTGAGCTTGTCTGGTTTATTGCTAACAACTGTTTCAGTCAAATTATCCATAATAATTAATACCGGTAATGTGAAATATTTATTGCATGTAGTCTCTATCTTCAAGACTATATTGTATGGAAGTAACTCCAACAATAATCGTGGACACTCATTTTCAAACTTAAACCGACACCTCAGTAATTGTATTATGGAACAAAAATAAATCTTTGAAAATATGTTTCAGTATTTGGGTTATCTGGAGAATTGCTTCTTTTGGCTAGTCTGGTACACTCACTTGACATTGTAGTTTTAATACTTATGAGATTAAAGATTTCACTTGCAACAGAAACCATGCTATTGAATATTGTTTCTGCTTTTTTTCACCATTTTCCTGTAAAAAACAGCGTGCACCCGGAAATGCAAGTACACTGCCCAGTAAACATTTTCACGGTTTGCCCACCGAGAGAGTAGCATGGGTCCCATGCTGGGCCCACGTTGGGTTAGGTGTGGGCTCCACTCAACGCCCATTCAAATGAGACAAAAACCCACCTTGGGCCCACCGTGGCCAGCCCACGCATAGCCCATGCTTTCCCCACTTCTCGCCTACCTTCCCCCCACCTTTAGCCCATTGTTCAATGCCCATACAAAACCCACTTAATGCCTAGCACTGGATATCAAGAATAAGTTGTTATCTGCATTAATTAATATATATAAGTATATATTTATATATATATATATANTTCCTTGTTGAAGAATGCGGGGTTTGAAAGTAAGCTAAAAACATAAATAAATGTTTTAATCTCAAACTATTTAAGTATTGAAATATGTATTAAATGATATTATGACCAATAAGAAAATTGAGATATGATTATGCAACCTAGAAATTTTTATTAAACATAATTTATACCTTCAATATAGAACTATGTAGAACGTAGATAATATAATCTGCAAAAACAGTCATCAGATGCAGATAATTTCGTGAACACTTGTTTTTTGCTAAACAAAGAAATACTTAAAAAACATAGTTTGAACGTAATAATTTATACCCCTTCAACTTAGAAGAGGAACATGTAGATTAAGCAATCTGCAAAAACAGTCATCAGATGCTGATAATTTCGTGAACAATTCTTTTTTGCTAAACAATGAAGTACATAAAATCATAGTTGTTAAAAAGCATTGTATAATATAGATATAAACAATGGGGCTACTGACACTATATTTAAATTGTTATTAAATACAAAAACAGAAAAGTTCAAAAATACTTCCTTATT
The DNA here is from genome assembly GCA_900660155.1 of Hofstenia miamia. Lineage (NCBI taxonomy): Eukaryota > Metazoa > Xenacoelomorpha > Acoela > Hofsteniidae > Hofstenia > Hofstenia miamia. The sequence goes on from CABFPE010000309.1 coordinate 856,396, forward strand.
ATTCTTTCTTCTAAAAAATAAATAATAGATATATATTTTTCGTTATCATAATTATAAATAAAACGTAACAAGATAATAATAATAANCAATCTGCAAAAACAGTCATCAGATGCTGATAATTTCGTGAACAATTCTTTTTTGCTAAAAAATGAAGTACATAAAATCATAGTTGTTAAAAAGCATTGTATAATATAGATATAAACATTGGGGCTACTGACACTATATTTAAATTGTTATTAAATACAAAAACAGAAAAGTTCAAAAATACTTCCTTATTATTCTTTCTTATAAAATATAAATATTAGATATATATTTTTCGTTATCATAATTATAAATAAAACGTAACAAGTAATTAATAATAATAATAATAATAATTATATATATATATATATATATATATATATAATTAATTAAGATACATAATAATAAGAGCAATATTAGACACTAAGAAGACCTGAAATATATTTTGTAACAAAGATCCGATTCAAGAGATGCTTATTTAATCAATTGTATTCAAGCTTAGATGTGAAGAATGTCACCATTCTTTCGTCAGTGAAACANACATCTCCAAACTCGGGTTAATGAACACCTATCTTAAATTCCGAAATTTATACTCACCAACATCGAGCAAACATCAATAATTTTAAGATCATTATGAAAACACCTAATATTACGATTTCTGAGGCACTAATTATTAAGAACTTAAATAACCAAAGACTAATGAATAAACAAAGCACGACCAGCTTATTAAATATCTTTTAGTGTATGCATATTTAACAATATTAAATATCGTGAATTGTAAATTATATTACCACAAAATTTGTATTGAAGATGATTTTAAATCAAAACCGTTCGCATAACATAAATATAAGAACAATCGTATCAATATATATATATATATATATATATATATATATA
>CABFPE010000309.1:891542-920199 GCA_900660155.1 Hofstenia miamia
CTGTAACTACTCTGATTGCAAGGTGTTGTATATACACTACTGGCCAAAAGTTTGGAAACACTTTCCAAATTTAGAAATTCTTGTATTTTACACTAAAAACGCAATGTAGAAACAATATAATAACACAATGTAGAAACAATATGATAACACTGTGTAGAAATTAAATAGTTAATTCAGAAAAACTCACTGTTTTGTATGTCCGCCATTATTGGCCAAACATGCAGCAATGCGATTTGACATTGACTTGACCAGCTTTCTACAATAATCATCAGTAATCTCTGTGCACCCCAAATCATCACAGAAGGTGCTGAGCAGACAGTTTGTTGTGTGTAACATGTGTTGAATCTTTGGTTTCTTGATCGTTGAACTTGTGGCCAGTATGATGTAAACTGGCAAATCTTGGATTCGTCACTAAACATTACTTGATGCCACATCTCAGGGGTGTAGTGTTGGTATTGCCTGCAGAAGCGCAACTGGTCTCGATTTTTCTTTGAAGACGATCGGGGTTTGGCTGCCAGTTTGCACGATGGAAGTTCAAAGTAGTATTCAATCGACGACTAATGGTGCGTGTTGATACTATCTGCCTTGCCGCACCTAGATTTGCTTTGACTTCAGAAGATGAAGAGAATGGTTGATTGACGACGAAATGTTGAATGAGATGGTCAGTCTGAGGGGTTGTCACTTTTAGTCTTCCAGACCACTTTCAAGAAGAAAACTTTTGCAGTTGCTGATAGTGAGTAACACTTCTGGATACCAAAGATACTGACATGCCCATTCTAACAGCTATAGCGCGATAATTGTACCGCTACTCGTACAAGATATGAATTTGAGCACGCTTTGTTGGTGAAATTTCACTATCACGGGCCATATTTCAAACTATAATGGTAGTGCTTTTTCACTGAAAATGTATTGTGTGTAAATCTAAAGTTGTTTTTATTTGATTGGGTAAATGAATCTGTAGTAAATTCTAGGAAAAAATTGGGAATTCCAGGAATGTTACTAAGTTTCCAGGAAATAGCAGGAACAGATTAATGTTCCCAAACTTTTTGCCAGTACTGTATATAATTTGTGCCATACATATGGTGAACTTTCATTACAAACAACGAATTCTTAAAAAAATGTATGATGCAAATGACAGATCACATTTTGGGGTCTAAAATTGATGACAATGCCAAATTTTCATACCCTGTTAAAAATAGATTAATGGCAGCAAAAGTTTTTTGCTGGTTTTCACAGATATTCTTTGTTTGTATTTTTTCATATATATTTTTTGTTTATAATGAAATTATTTTAATACATTTATTTCTCTGTGAATAATGCTTGGATCAACATTAGCTTCCAAATTAAAAACTACATCTACTGAAGTCCTTTAAAAATGTATAGGATATCGACTACTTTGTTTTTATTTTGAAATTTCCTTTAACAACCCACTACCTTCTTGATCCTATATTTTGGGGGAAAATTGTTAATATTTCGGCTATTGATGCTTGGATCGACTTCGCACCTAATTCATTAGCTTCCAAATTAAAAACTACATCAACTAAATTCCTTTAAAGATATATAGGATATGGAGTACTCCGTTTATATTTTGAATGTTTCTTTAGTAACCTATTTTATATTCAAGTTCGTGTCTGCAGTAGCCAAGAAATTAACAATGGAAGGCATTGGCACTAGTAAATGAAATGGGCACTAATGCACTACATATGATAAAGAAGCTGTTGAAATTGAACATTATTAATATAAAAAAAATTGGTTACAAACGACGAATATTTGTGGGAATCACTATAAATGATGAATAAAAAGGCAGCATTAATTATATATATATATATATAATATATATATATATATATATATTTCTGTTATCATTGTACATCTTAGGATAGGCTTTGGGTTTCATTTAACGTTATTATATTATGTACAGTAGTTGTTAAGTTTCTAAATTTGCGTTGTATTTGTATTTCGTAGAAATATTTTTGTTCTGTCTGTACTTTTTACGAGCATGCGATTTTTGCAAGTATTTGCTGACTCATTTTCAATCAAAAAAGCTAAATTAATTATTAAGATTTCGCACTTTCTAAAATATGTTTAATATATATTGTTTGGAAACATTTTCTTATATTTTGAATTTATTATCAATGCTTCGTTTTTAAAATATAATTTTACAAGTTCTTATTGTTTATTCCTTAATTTAGGGTTACTTTAAAAAATAGACACTGAACTATATATTTATTTGGGATGCATGTTTTTTGTAAGTGATGATGCGTATTTATTATAAAATTTATAGCGGCTTATAATTTAGATAACCAGTCAACAAAGAATATCAAAATATGTCCAAAATTATCAAGTGAAGTCGACGGCATTTCCATTTCACTATATGATTCATCATCTTGCAAATCATACATTTGCTGCTTTTGCAATGAAGAAAATACTCGACTTGTTCCGAGCCGATTATAAAACGCCTTAGATCTTGTGATCATGGTTTTCAAAAGAAAAAATCCTTATATTCTAAAATTCAGTTGGATGGCTAAAAAAAAGAAAAATTTTGGAATACCTTCGAAATAGAGGATCATTTATCCACAATTTACGTGTTCTTCAAAATCAAGGTGGAAATTTACATGTTGTATGATGGCTGGCTCATGATTGTGATCCGTTTAATTACTTACCATGCCAATATTACCTTGACTTTTTTTCAAAGAATCTATTTTGGAAACATGCCCTTAAATGTCTGTTAAACCCTGGTAACGAAGCAAGCAACAAAAAAATGATTTCTTGTGGGCAAATTTTGGTCTTTGAAAACACTTCTGATCTTAGTGCGGAAGTCCAGAATTTGCTTTCATCTTTAAAGAAAGATAATAATGCAACTGAGGTGATCAAAGCATGTCCGATTTTATGCCTTTATTGTGAGTTTCTTCTTCAAAAGAAGTCGAGAGTTTTTTATGAAAGAGTTATACGCGAGAAACTAAGACAAGTTGCTAGATTAGTTTTATCTTATAAGGAACGATTCGGAGAGGATGTAATGACTGCCGATCTCTTTAATGTTGATGCATTCGATAAAATTATCACTTGTGTGAATGAAGAATTCTCACGTAGTGCTTGTTTAAAAATTGGCCATCATTTAAACAAACTAGGTCTCCTTGTTAAAAATCAGGCTTTGAGGAAAGAAATTCCTGTTGAAAATTGCAGAAATTTTTTAGAACTGTTAACCACAGAATGGTCTACAAGTGTTTCTAGTAAGGCTATTTCCGAATTACAAGAAAAGAAGTTTCTCAAAAGTAATGATCTGCCTTCGACTGAAGATATCGTAAAGATGTCAGAGTATCTTCATAAAAAATGCACTTCTTTCTTAAAATGAATGAAGTTGATAAAAATTTCGAAGATATAATTTTGCATTTTCTTGGCTACTTAATTACATTTAATAAACGACGCGCATCGGAGCCTGCTAACATTGAAACAATATATATGGAAAATGCGATAAATAATCTTGCAGAAAGCAAGTGTGCAGAAATGATGCAGTCATTAAGTTATCTTGAAAAACAACTTTGTGCTCGTATGTGCGTAATTCGGGTTAGAGGCAAGCGTGGACGAGGAGTACCTTTATTATTTAACCAGGAGGCTTTGCAGTTATTAAGGTGGTGCGTCAAAAAGGCAATTTCATTTAAACATAAATTTGTTTTTCAAAAACGAGGCTCAAACTTTCCCTTACGTGGAAATGATGTTATGTCCAAAATGTGTCAAATTGTTGATTTGGAAAGACCCGAATTATTTACTACAACAAATCTTAGAAAGTATTGTGCAACTACTGCCCAATTGTTAGCCCTTAAAGAGAACGAAATAGAGGCCCTAGCACGGCATCTAGGCCACGATATCAACATTTACAGAGAATATTATAGACTTGACAGCAATGTAGTAGAGTTGGGAAGAATTTCCAAATTATTGATTGCGCAAGATGAAGGCGTCCTAAGCACACATAAAGGAAAGTCGTTAGATGAACTCACACCATTTACAGGAACTACAATTCAAAGTGATGCTTTTAGTGATAGTGATTCAGAAATTTCATCCTCTCCAGGTAGTGTTCACTAAATTTAAATTATATACATGTATATATATATATATACAGTACTGCAAATATGTATTCGACCATTTGCTATTTTGAATAAATAATGAACATTCATGAATTAGAGTGTGCATGAGTTTTTAACTAAGTGTTACTTTGATTGAGAAGGGAAAATATGTATGTCTAATACCATAAAATATGTAGAATAACAATTGGCTGTTAATTTTTAATAAAATTAGAAAACTTGTTTTGGAAAAATGTATTATTATTGTTAATATTATTATTATTATTATTATTATTATTATTATTATTATTATTATTATTATTATTAATATATATATATATCATTATTTAATTAATTAGTCAAAGTTTAGTTTAAGTATATGAATTAATTTTGCTGTATTATTTACATTGTGATTTTTTATTTTTAGTTAATTTACTTATATAAGAAGTACAAAAACCTCTGGTGTAATGGAAATTGCATCATTCAAAACACAGATTCCCAGTTATTTTGATTTGTAGGTTAGATAAAACTTAGACTTTTTCTACATTCATTCTATAATCGTAAATTTCCCGAATTCAGTAGAGAAATTTTCTAATTAATCTCAATATATTTGCACGTGTGCAAATATTTCTGACTTAATTTGGCTGATTATATCAACTACTTTCATGGCCTATGTCATAGAAAAATTTCAATTTATAATATACTCCTTTGTTTTTATTTTGAAATTTACTTTAGCAAACCACTATCGGGTTGACCCTAAATTTCAATTTATAATATACTATCGTGTTTAAAATATAGCCGTGTTAATTTTGTGTGTGAAGCAAAATGATTGCAGTATCAGCATATTCGCACAATTTTTTAAATTAATATTGAATATTTCTGCATGAGATTATGTATGCTTGTAGATATCTAAATTCTTCAACTATGGAAAAAGTAGGAAGTTAAATATTTCTAAGAATTCATACGCAAAAACCCAAAATGTACAAAACCCAAAGTTTTGAGCTTGTTTTTTAGTTACCTGGAATAGAGCTTTGCGAACATATTTGCACTGGTTTCACATCTCTATCTTCAAAATATAATTTATATAAATAAATTAATCTGCAAATGCAATCAATTAATTCAACGTATTTGGAAGTGAGGAACGAATTTCCTCATAGCTTTGCTTCTAGTACAGAGTTCAAGAGAACTGACAGTTTTGTTCAGCCTGCTTTCGGGCACAAAATCTTCGAAAAATCGGGTACAGTTTCGGGTAAGCCCACATGTTAAAAGGGCTCTAAGAAGGTCTTCAATAATTATTTCTAATATTCATTTTTTTTTATGATCGAATAACAATTTAATTCCAAAGCTCTAATTACACTAGATGGATAAAAACAAATGTAAATAACAAAAAATAAAAATATTCAAATGGAGGTTTTCACAAAGGTTTGTGAAAATATCTTTTAATGTTATCTCTTAGTGTTTGGTACTCACACTAAGATCTAATTGAAAAATCAATGTTTTAGAATTTCAAAGGTGAATACTAATTCTTGAAAAACCTTCTTGGGTGTTGCCTGAAGTCATTGGGTAATCAAAATATTCGAGCAGCTATTCTTCAAAAATGTAGAAATCGGATCTTGACAACATCATGTTGCAAGAGCCTTTTATAAGAGTAACTGACAAGTTTTGCATAATATGACCCAGCGAGTTAGGAAAACTAGTATAAGTGGCACTTCGACATTGTTCAAGTTTTGAAATGCGTGACATTGTTTTAATGGCAGTATTTGACCATCCTCCTAAGACTTCAGCTGCTAGGGGGACAAACAGAATCCCTTCTTTTTCACATTATTCATTAGATTTCTTTTCCTATCAAAAAAATACTGAAGAGTGGGATTTAATATTACAAGCAGTGCATTAAATTTCTAAAAGGAGAACAATACATTATCATTTGTTTGGAATATCGAAGCTCACTTTGCCGTAAGGCATTCCAGGTAGGACTAGGGTAAGATGCTGCGCATTTTGGGAAATGTTGGGTACATGCAGTTTCAGGTACGCGTTTAAAAAATCGGTTTGGTTTCGGCTCCAAATTCTGTACCCAATTCCAACTGTGTTCTAGTAATGCTATTTGCAAAATTTAAAGTTTCCGAGATCATTTTGAAATGGATGCAATACAGAAAATAATTTAGGATGGGGCAAATATTGGTAAAGAAAGTAAACATTAAATTTGCACCCTTAGGAAAATATGACGTCACTCACTAAGAAAATTGAAGTTTTTCCTGAAACACTGGAAAATTACAAACAAACCAACCAACCGATCCAGTTCATTTAAATTTTATGGAACCACCATACATTCGGTATAGCAAATATTAGGCTGTTAGATCACAGATTTCATTGGGCACATACTTATTGTCATTTTTCAATCTATTGATAAAACTATACTTACACTTTTGGGATATCTTTCCAATATATTCTTTTTATGTACCCGTCAAATAGACCTTACACAGCTATGTTATAGATGTTTTTTGAATCTATTTGGGATACTATTGCGATTAACAATGTCAAGTAAAAATATAAAATTTTTTACTATAATAATTGGAATCAATTATTTATATTTTTATAATGTAAATAAATATTTGTTTATTGTAGAACCTACGAAGAAACGCATTGTTAACAAAGTTCCCTGGAATGAGAATGAAGAGGCATGTATTAAAAGAGTGTTCTTGAACAACATCATTAAGAAAAAAGTTCCATCTTTTAGTGATTGTCAAGAGGCAAAAAACAACAATGCATGCTTAAATAATCGTACTATTGTACAAATAAAATCAAAAGTTTATAACATGATTCAAAAATAATAATTGGCTCACTTTAGTTATTTATTTAATTAATCTTAGTATTAATATTATTTAAACTGCTTGCAGTGCCATTAAAATATTAAATCAATAAATCTCGTTGATTGTTTTGGGCAGAAACTATGGAATTTGATGTGATAGATTGAAACTGCTGTAACTATAACTAGTTGCTCTACAAGAAAATATTATTTTTTTATGATTAAGAAGAGTGTAAAGATTTTAAAAATAATTCAATTAATATATGAGAATTTCAAAATGCCAATTAATATTCCTAAATTAGTTGAACTTCCAAAAAATCTACTATAGTTGAAATCGCTAATCTTTAATTTAAATTATCACTTGATGGAATTCAAATCTCTTTCAAAATTTTCTTAAATATTCTGAGAGTTCATGTCATTAATTTTAGAAAGTAGTAAGTCAAATATTTAGTTGAATAATTGGTTAGTTTTTTTAAATCAGAATCCTACATAGATTGATTTGCTACTGATTTTATTACAGGAAAGTTTTCTAATTGCCTTTGTTTAAATGCTTTTTACAATAAGTTTTTATGTGAGCGCTTAATATCACAGTAAAATTAATTTGAAAATATTAATTTATTGCAAATCGGTTTTTAATATGGTTATCCCAAAATTTTTGTAGAGAAGTATTTGATTGAAGATATAACACTTGATATGTGAATTGGTGATTTTATATTAATGTATTCTTTACATTCACGTGAACTTTCCGCCAATTAAGATTCCAAATTGATTTTCCTTTTCTGGCCTATGTCATTTAATAGTGTATTTCAGTATCTAAGATGACTCATTACAAATACATTTTACTTCTTTTGGTCTATTATTTGTCTACAAATTTCATTATATGCAGATTACACTTCATTTCTATTGCCATTTCATGCAAGAGATGAATGAATATGATCGGCATACTATTATTTATGAACGATTATTAGCACAAAATAAAAAATTATTCAAACAGAAGAGAATCTTGATTGAACAAATGCTCAATTACAAAATTATTTGTTTGTTTCTGCTTACAAACATTAAATATAATAATTTCGATATGATAGTATAATATGCAAAATCACTAACTTTTTGTTTTTGTTTTAGGTAATCATTTTTAAATCCACTGGATATTTCGATGTGAGTAACTTTTAAAATTCAATTGTTTTACAATGTTTAATAAACAACAGTTGTCTATTCTTACATAAATATTTTTGCTATCAATACTTTCTTTTCATCTTACATCAATTTACAGATAATTCATTAGAAGGAAAATGTCTACACATGGTAGTTATACTAAAATACTTCAAATATATTGTATCAATGAATTGAATTACCAGAAAAAATTCTTTCCATGTTGAAGTTTTAGAATAGAACTTTTGAAAACTTATTTGCTTTAATTTATTGTTTGGATAAAATTTAAACTTTCATTGTGTCGAAATTTTTTTCACTTTAAGCACTAAAGATTTACTAAGATAATAATTTCTTAGAATTTCAGCACACTGCAGTATAAATTACTGGCTATATTGCACTTCAATGGTAAAAAATGTCAAGATAATTTGAAATCAATTAACATCATATGGATTGAACGCTAGCAAAGAGAGAGTGATCGTCACTATCTTCAAAGTAATAACTTTCATTAGAAGTTTGGAATAGTAAATTGGAGCTTAATGTAGAATCAAGTCAATCCACTTTAAATTCAGAGAAACTTATTAATTTTCTTAGTTAACACACTAAGTAGGTTCGACACTCTCCTATTTCTCTCCTTCACGATGAGTGTGTGTTCGTTTTATTAACTTAACTTAATACACGTTAGCCTCTCTAACTGCATAACTCACTAAAACTGATTTAGGTGATATGTAGAGAATGGAAGACAGGATCGACGCTCGAAGGTTTGTTGTGCGGTTCCAGATACACACCAATCAGCTGCATCTACAAATTAAGCTTCATCTTTAGAGTGGAAACCATTGAAGGAATTAGTATGCGAATAGTGAACTCAGTGTGATGGGATTTGTAACTACTTAAGAATTTAGTGCATTGATTGTTTTTGTTATTATGAAATTGTAATATTCAGGAATCCTATCTTTAACGTCCTTCCTTCTATGTACAGAAGTCCATTTCTGTTCAGCTTCCATTTGTATCTTTGAAAATAACTGTTGACTTCTTTTCCCAACACCCAATTGTCATCATCCATCTTCTCTCGTATATCCCTGAGAATCATATCAGTTTTCTGCTTTTTGATTATGTCTTTTTTGATTATCTCCTCTTTAATCATTATTGGCATTATCATATTTCCTTTTTTATCTGCATTAATATCAGGTAACTCCATGTACTCATTATGCGGCATAAATTGAAATCATTTCTTTTCACCATCCACTTTCTCAATATCTCTTTGATATTCTGGCAGTGCTGTCCAAAAATCTGCATTCTTATTTAATGTTTCTTTTCGATGCTCTATGTTAAATCTAAATTCATTCAAGTACTCAATCCATCTTGATACAATTGACGATTTATCCCCTGAAAACATTTTAGCCATGCTAAACCACTATTATCTGTTCTTACTCTGAATGTTTGGCCTGTTAAAAAATACCGAAATTTCTTTATACTTTCTACTAATGCCAACATTTCCAACTTCGTTGAGCCATAATTTTCCTCGCTTTGTTTCAACTTGCGACTAAAAAACTGTATCAGCACTTCTTTGCCATCTTTTATTTGACCTAGGCATGCTCCTATAGCAACATTACTGGCATCGCAATCCAGGATAAATTCTTTATCATACTCGGGAGTATTCAATGATGGCATTTTACTTAATTTGTTTTTTATATTGTCTAATTGTTCTTGTTCTCTCCATGTCCACACAAAGCTTTTATTCTTTTTAAGCAATGCTGTCATTTTGCTTGTTCTATGAGCCACATTAGCTATAAATGATCCATAATAATTTATGAATTCCATAATCCGCTGTAAATCCTTTTTTGTTTTCAAACTGCTGATATTCTGTATCATTTCTTTTGCATTATTCTTCATCCTTANTCCTGCATGGCAGTCTTATCGGTTCCTCCATCATTGTAACTATTTTATGCGTCTCTCCCACTGCTTTGCCCACACTTATCTCACCATAATTAAATATTATGGCGTGCTTTTTCAGTATCTCTATTAGTTTTCTTATTTCCTCTTCACTTAAATGCCAATAGTCCTTGTCTTTCACTTCTGGTATTTGATATTCTTTTTCTTCTTCTACTATATTGATTGCTTTGTTTACCATCATTTTTTCAGTTTTCACTCTCTTTCCTTTNCTTTCTCAATATCTCTTTGATATTCTGGCAGTGCTGTCCAAAAATCTGCATTCTTATTTAATGTTTCTTTTCGATGCTCTATGTTAAATCTAAATTCATTCAAGTACTCAATCCATCTTGATACAATTGACGATTTATCCCCTGAAAACATTTTAGCCATGCTAAACCACTATTATCTGTTCTTACTCTGAATGTTTGGCCTGTTAAAAAATACCGAAATTTCTTTATACTTTCTACTAATGCCAACATTTCCAACTTCGTTGAGCCATAATTTTCCTCGCTTTGTTTCAACTTGCGACTAAAAAACTGTATCAGCACTTCTTTGCCATCTTTTATTTGACCTAGGCATGCTCCTATAGCAACATTACTGGCATCGCAATCCAGGATAAATTCTTTATCATACTCGGGAGTATTCAATGATGGCATTTTACTTAATTTGTTTTTTATATTGTCTAATTGTTCTTGTTCTCTCCATGTCCACACAAAGCTTTTATTCTTTTTAAGCAATGCTGTCATTTTGCTTGTTCTATGAGCCACATTAGCTATAAATGATCCATAATAATTTATGAATTCCATAATCCGCTGTAAATCCTTTTTTGTTTTCAAACTGCTGATATTCTGTATCATTTCTTTTGCATTATTCTTCATCCTTATCTCGCCCTTTCAAATTTGTCTTCCCAGGAATACTACTTGTTCTTTTAGAATTTCGCATTTTTCCCATTGACATGTAACCCTGAATTATACAAGATTTCCAACGTTCTATACAATTTGTCCAGATGTTCCTCAATTGTGTCACTTGCTATTAATCTGTCGTCTATATACGCACTTATCCCTTTTTCAATTTTCTTATTATCTTGCTTCAGAACTTTCATTACATATCTTTGAAACGTGGCTGGGGCGTTACATAATCCAAAAGCCATATACATCCATTTGAATAGCCCATATGGCGTTATAAATGCTGTTTTCTCAATGTCCTTGGGCTCCATTGACTCCTGCCAGTAAGCTTTACACAAATCTATACAAGTGTAGTATTTATTCTTACTGGTTCATATATGATGTCCTCTATTCTCGGGAGTGGATAGGCATCATTCTTAGTGATATCATTTAGTTTCCGGAAATCTATACAGAGTCTATATTTATGTCCTTGCTTCACAAAGACAGTTGGCGCAGCATATGGACTCTCGCTTGGTCTTATTATTTTGTTGTCTATTAATTCATTCAAAATCATGTTATAGTGTTCTTTCAAGTGTTCAGGGACTCTCCTGCATGGCAGTCTTATCGGTTCCTCCATCATTGTAACTATTTTATGCGTCTCTCCCACTGCTTTGCCCACACTTATCTCACCATAATTAAATATTATGGCGTGCTTTTTCAGTATCTCTATTAGTTTTCTTATTTCCTCTTCACTTAAATGCCAATAGTCCTTGTCTTTCACTTCTGGTATTTGATATTCTTTTTCTTCTTCTACTATATTGATTGCTTTGTTTACCATCATTTTTTCAGTTTTCACTCTCTTTCCTTTTAGTTTTAAGGTGTCCTTCTTTATGTTAACCACGTGATTTGTTGCATTTAACATTTTTATAATCTCGTCTTTTGGTTTCCCATTTTCGTCTTTCCTCATTCTGTTAATTCCACTTGTCATTGCCAGTGTCACTTTTGTTATCACCGACTTTTCATTAATTCGAGCATTATTTTCCATAGGGACCTGTATCCCCAAACTCTTTCTTATCATTCTTTCTAAAGAATCATCAGCATCACATTTAATTTCAAACTGTTGTCAAATCAGTTCTGGTAATCCCTTACATATATGAGAAAACAGGTCATATTTGGAATATGTACTCTTTCTGGAACTTAATTTCAGTAATCTTTCCACTTGCGACATATAATTATGCAGATCTTCTCTTTTATTCATTTTCAAACTATTTAATAACATCCAATACTGACTTTTAAAACTTTCGTCATTGTAATACCACTGCTACTCTCCTATTAGTTTTTTGTAATGTTTTAGTTTCCCAATCCAATACCAAATAATGCTGGTATGCTTCTCCTCCCAAATATAGAGGAAATCTTGCCGCCGCTTGCTTCTGTATCACTTTTCTTTCTTTCGTACTCATTTCAAACATTTGAATCCATTCTTTGAATGTAGGCGAGTAACTGTCTACTCTCCCTGTAAATTTAGGCAGTATTGCTTTGCATGCCAGTGTATTGTTATCTTCTTCCTCTGACAATATTGTTTCCTCATATATTGGTTTTATTTCACTTGGGCTTTTGCATTTTTCTTTAACCTGCTTTGTTATGTTCATAACCAATTTTTCTACAAATTCGTCTTCTGTTTGACAGTCTTTGTACATTTCAGTGTGAATTTCCTTCATTGGTATGCTTCCAACTGATTTTTCTGGGTCTTGTATTACCGTACTTTGTATTACTTTAACACTCCCTTTTTCTTCATCTCTAGCTTTTTCATTTCTCAACAATATTAGTCGAATTTTATCTTTCAAATCATCTATTTCGAGTTGTTTTGAGATATTATCTTCTCTTAGGTTAACATTCTCCTCATGCATTTGAGTCATCATTTGTTGCAACTTCTCACTTTGCATTCTTATCTCTTTATTAGCTTCTGCCAATTTTTCAATTTGTTTTTGAAATACATTCCTTTGCTCTGTTAACCTTAAACTGGTGTCTTGTGTAATTTCTTCAATGTGTTTATCTTTTTCAGCATTCGCCATCTCTATCTTGAACATTCTTTGAGTCAAGTTTTCAATTTGTAATGTTAACTCTCGTCTTTCTTTGTTGTTATTTTTTATTATTTTCGTCAATTCAATTATCGAAAATTCTGCACCCTCTCTTTCTGGTTGCAACACTATTTCAGTTGGGGAATTCTGACTTTCAGGGGATGTATTTACATTCACTGGGGTTGTTTGACTTTGTGGTGTTCTCTGTGTTTTGGGTTTAGTCCTCCACTTCTTACGTGAATTTACCATTTTCATTATTATTAGAAGTAATTGATTTGTGATACCCTTTTACCATTTCTTTCTGTGCTTAGGGTTACTGCCACTTGTCTTATCTTCACTTGCATCACTTATTTTCTTTATGATAGAGAAGAAACACCTATCCTAACTTGCTCATACGTCATATAAGTAATACTTCTTGTTCATAACATTCTGTACTTCTTAGTTAACTATTTTCCACACCAATTGTATTTCCACTATAACAGTTCTCTCCTTCACTCACACTCTTTGAGCGCCTGTCATGGTCACCATGTAGAATCATGCCAATCCACTTTTTGTACTGAATTCATAGTAACTTATTACTTTTCTTAGTTAATACGATAAGTAAGTTTGACAATCTCCTAATTCTCTCCTTCCAATTGAGTGTTCATTTTATTAATTTAACTTAATACACGTTAGCTCTCTAACTGTGTAACTCACCACAACTCATTTAGGTAAAGAGTGGAGGATGAAAGACAGGATTGACACCCAAAGGTTTGCTGTATGGTTCCAGATACATCTCAATCAGCTACAACTACAAATTGCTCTTTATCTTTGCAGTGAAAACCATTGAAGGAATTAGTGTGTGAATAGTGAACTCAGTGTGAAGGGACTCATAACTACTTAAGAATTTAGTGCATTGATTGTTTTTGTTATTATGAATTTGTACAGATGATTGATTACAGCAACCTGGGTGCTTTAGCTTGTTATTGAGCCTTACATATAATAGCCCTACAGATATAGTAATACACAATAGCCCTTTGTACATGTAAACAATCAATGCTGCCGGCAAGAAAACAAATGCATAAGTTGGCCAAAGGTCTACAGTAGGAAACAATGAGCAACCTGATTCTACTATTAAATTGATAATAAATGTAATATAAAAACATGATCTAAATAATGTTAATACTAAATCACTGATTGTAAGATAACATCATAACTGACTGAAATTCATTGATAGGGAAGTAATCATGTAGAGCACAATAATTGTAATCATAATAACTGACAAGCAACAAAGAATAGGAAAGCTATAACAGAGAAAAACCCCTATACCTATTCGTAACCTATAAGCACTGAAAGGTAATTACAGCTGTCGCCCTCCCTGCCATGGAATGGCTGCTCCAGCATACCTTTAAACGGATGTGGGAACCACCATACAATTACCCCCAGTGCTTGAATGTTTAGCTTTCCATAAAGTATAAAATAACCTGACAAGAGAAAAAGTAAATCCAAACTAAATTCGTTCATCAATAATTTGAACATTTCTAATATATTTATAGCACTTTGTAGTAAATAACTAAATACTCGACTAGTACCTGTTGAATCACTTCTGTTTTACAGTTTTCCCTCGGTTTACAGTTCTGCTGATAATTACGCAAAGTCAGCATTAATTAGAGTACACTGTTTGGCCATCTATTGTTTTGTCAAATACTATCAAGCATAATTTAAATATAACTGCACAAAACAATGTACAAAATCAAATAATCAATCATATCATGTGTTTAAATTTTAATTATTATAATCATCATCATATTTTTAATCTTGGTTTCAACCATTCTCTCTCTCATCTTGACCACACATGATATCTTGATGGATTATGCCACACAAGAATTGGCTATGCTCAGTCACTATGACAGAATAATTATATTTGGAGATTTCAACATAAATTTTTATGACAAGAAACAAAACTACCTGAATAAAAATTTTTAGATGAGCACTAGCTTTACAGCTACAATAACATTCTTCCTACTCACAGTAGGCAATTTAGTTGTACTTTGATTGATTATATGTTTACTAATGTTCCCAGCAGGTATACTAGCTTCTGATTCACATGTAACTTCAGTGATAATCTCATGCTAGTTATAGTTGTACAAGGAATTGAATGAATTAGTTGTTAAACACACTCTTAAATCTTTTAATTCTGAATTATTCCTGTGGGATTTTTATTCTGTCAACTGGGTTGAAATTTATACCATGAATGATTTCAATAAAATCATGTAAATATATTTCTCAACATTGTTGATAAATATGCTCTTCTTAAAAAATTTTGTATGGTTCCACAAAAACCCAAGCATCATCATGTGGATAGGATTCTTCAGAGTGGAAAAATTAAATTTTCTGCACTTTTTAAAAATTGGCGAAATTCTAAATCTGCTGAAGACTATGAAGTTTACAAATCTAAGCAAAAAACAATGGTTAAGTGCTTAGAAAAGTGTACATATGAGAAATTTTGTTGGAGCACATTTGAAAAGCATGCATCTAATTAGGATAGATGGGATTATGTCAATTCAATTACAAACTGTGTCTCTTGTAGTAAAAAGAATATCTTGTGCATTAAATTGGGCAATGAAGTTTTAAAAAATGATAGACATTGCAAACTGCTTAAATAACTTCTTCTTAAATGTAGGTGAGTATAAATGTGAAATCTTGCCATACAATGACAATATTGTGGATAGGAGTTCTTCATTAAATTTTCAATTTCTTTCTGAAGGTGAAAAATTGAAAAATATAAAACAAATAAGCAATTATAAATTGAAAGGCCCATGAAATTTTTCCAATTTTATTCTAAAAATGGCATTTCTTGATATGATTTCTTACTTAACATATATTCTAAATCTATATATCAGATATTCCTACTTCCTCCAAATACTTAAATATGCCATTGTTACTTCTGTATATATAAATAAAGATTGTAAGAATCCTTTTAATTACAGACCTGTTTTGGGTAACAGATATGCTTTCTAAAATATTTGAGAAAAGTTTGCATTTCCAAATGTTAAATTTCTTGGATGAAGACAATTTGTTAGTCTCACATCAATTTGCTTTTCATAAATCTATCTAAGTAATGGATGCATAATTATATGGCATAGAGGACTGGAGGAGTAGTTTAAGTAGCTTGAAATATGTAGCAGGTGTATTTGTTGATCTGTCAAAAGCTTCTGACAGCATGGCCACACTAAATCCTTTTGAACTAATTATTAAAATATTGTTTTAGTCCTAATGCTATTATGATGATGGAGAGTTTTCTAAATTAACAGTACCAATCTGTGAAAATTAGTGTTCATCAATTCAAGTATAAGCTAAATGTATGGGCAGTCCTGCAGAGATCCATACTAGGTCCTCTACTGTTCAATGTATTTATTAATGACTTGTCTGACAGCCTTGCTGAATTTAAAATCATTCAGTATGCTGATGACATGTGCATCTATGCTACAATTGCAGAAAAAATTGTCTGCAATAAAGTAATATGTGCTGATTTTAATAACATGCAGAATTGGTTTAATAAGAATCAGCTTCATTTAAATATTACCAAGATGAACTATATTTTGTTGCATTCTTCAAGAAGAACAGACTAGTCTAACAAATATGCTATAAGAATTAACAATGCTTCAATTATGAATCCTAAAACAGCTACATCCTTCAGTATAAATTTGAATCAAAATTTAGATTTTTCTGAGTTTCTGAAAAATATGGTTCAAAGACATGCTGGTTTCAACGCAATATTTTCAGTGTTAAGAAGTTGCATACCTAAGCATTTTCTCAAAAATGATACTCATGCACATATTTATGGTATTACAAGTTATGGATCTTTGATTGCAATTGGCCAGTACTCTACTTTATGGAAGAAGATTAATAAAATGAGTAACTGGGCCATCAAAAAATTGCTGATGCACCTATATACACAAACATAACTAAATTGTGACAGATTGAAACTTAAAGGCACTCTTGTTAGCCTCACATAGGTAGAAAGATGCAAACTTAAAGGCACCTATTGTGACCAAAAGACAAGAATGCAAATTGAATAAAAATTTATTTAGAGAAATTTAAATTTATAAATGATTTATTATGATCAAGCAATGTTAAACAGGCACAAAAAAGCTTAAGCAAAAAATAGTTTAGCTAAAGGTTATTTGTTTAGCCTTTTGACAAAATGAGCCAAACAGAAATTTAAATTTCTATCAATTGTCTGATTAGGAGAAAAATATCAAAAATGACCTGTAAGTGATTTTAGTGTTATATTGCATACCAGTTAAATGTTAAATGAAGCTGTATTGAATTTAGTATCAATAAACTTTTAGTAAAGTTTAGTCACTCTTTAAATTCATTTAACTTGTTCAGATCTATAATGACATTAAATAGGTAAACTTGTAACTGACAATGGTGGCTGTGAAGTGAATGATGGATATTGATGGTGCCTTTGAAGATCAATTAGTGAACATCTTAATTAATTTATTTAATGTGTAGCTGGAAAGTGCAACTTGGAATGATCAATGATTATTGTAACTTTATCTGAATATGAACTTAGATCTAACTTATATGTTTTCCTAAATAATTATTTATTGTTAATCCAATGTCATTTTGTTTGATGAAAAGAAGCTTTTATCATTGGTGAATGAGAAGGAAGAAATAGCTGGAGAATAATGAACTTAAAATTTATTAATGTTAAATTGCTAAAAAGAGAAATTAAATCTATATTCAAATCATTTTTTGTGCATTTACACTGTAAGCAGTTCCTGATGCAATTCCACCAAATTTTCAATGCAATAACTTTCTGTATTAATTGGTAATTGAGTTAACTACAGATGTCATAGTGAGAAGAGCATTAATGTGATTCATTCACTATAGGGAACACTGCACCATGTTGGCATGAGCCATTTAATTCAGCAGCACTTGTTAAACCTAAGGACTACTGACTTGTGGACACATTATAGATATGTTCAGTAATATTAAAAAGAGCACTAACAGTTTAGAGGTAAATACTACTGATGATACTTAAGATAAAATAAGTTACTCTCACAGACAGTCATTTATTATGAGAATAAATCAGATACCAACAAGACTATTGGATTTCACAAAATACTACAATGAATTTCAAGTGATGAAACCAACAAAATATATAGTGTATTTGGCATACCTATATTTCATTGGTATACTTTTTGAAAAAAAACAAAAATTTTCTCAGCACATTAATAGTAAGCTGTAACTTAATAGCTGACAACAACAATTTCTTTAAATCTATCATATAAAATGCATATGCCTCCAGCTTATTTTTTATACATGCATCTGAATTATTTAATAAGATGCATCTAGAATCTAGAAGTACCATCCAACCCAAAAGATTTATTAAAACATACTTTATTGAGCAAGACAGTACTCATAAAGAGTATTCTTAGAATTTTTTTGTTTCCTAAATTTTTTGTTGCAATGTTTCATTTGATATATAATGTAACTCTGTGTTGTGAATTTGTAGTTTATAGATATGCTTTAATTAAAGAGCCTTGAAATGTATTAGTAATAAATATGTTGAAATCTCAATTTATTATATTACATGCTTCCCTTGAATCCACAGAAACCTAACTTTAAAATTGGATGACATCTGTTTGCCTGTTTCAAATAAAGTTTCTTACTTCTTGAATTGTAAAATAAGAAAACTTGCTATTTTAAAATGACAGCTAAAAATTTTAATTAATTGTATTCCCATGCAAATGGCAATATGTGTGCTCCCATTTGAAAGGAACTATAAGCTAGGTGTCTTTGCTAGCAGTTGGTATTAAAATACTTAAATGGAAAAGCCTTGAAAAAATGACCAACTGGTCAATTGAAGCTATTGATAGAATTCTCAAATTTACTCATACTCCTCAATTGTATGCTCAGTTTAAGATAATGAAGCCTATTAGTTACATATACATATTTTATGAATATAATTACTTGCAAAAATTCATTTTTATGGGATTATTTTGTTCTAATTTTAAGTGCACCAGCATAGCTCTAATTGGTTTCTTGTAAAAACAGCAGAAGTATTAAATGACATGCCATTAAAATTTAGGCTGGAGAAATTGCACAAACAAGTTTTTCATCAATAAGAATATAAGAAAAGAATATTCATATAATTTCCATGTTGAGTAAATCATTAAAAATTCTACTACAAATAATAGTCCTACTAAAATGAGTTGTTTGTAGTTTATAGCTTGCAAACTAAATTGCTTTGAATTGTACTAGTGTAGAATCTCCAACCAAGCCCATTAAGAGTAAATTAAATCTTTTAATTTAATTCTTAATCTGTTCAGCAGGAAGGGATCTAACTAATCTAATCACTATGGGGATTTGTTGCATTCCAATAACTTAAATTACTTGAATAACATGCACTATTTAGGTAAAGTTTCCACAATGTGATTTCAGTTGGTGGGAATCTGCCTGGCCCAGCTCTCCATGTCAACTAGTAATCCAATTTGACCTCCACCACAAAGATTCACTAGCATTCAGCTCAGAGAATGTTTATTATGAGTACCTTAGCTTACAAAGGTGTGGATAATAGGCATGACACAATTTCTCTTACCTCTCTTGTGGTTTTGAATTGATTTACAGATAACTAATCAAATAAACTATTGATTGTGTAATGCAACCTGGCATTTCACTAGCTGCTTATTACATAGAATAATTAAAGATAATAGTAACACTAAGCTGCCTTTACCAAAAAACTATCAGCAGAACTATGTATATGATGATAAACTAAATAAATAGCAGCTTCCTAACCTACATGTAATTTTAACCTCCACAGTGTATTTGTACACATCTGTGTACATGCGAGGAATTGATTGTAGCAAATTAACAATCAATCAGATTGCAGCAGCGATTGAAACACATGAAATGTGTCTATGATGACGACGTTTCTGAGGATGTCAAACACAATGGTCCTTTGTGGAAGGTCTGATCAGTAATAGAGTATACAGAAGGCCATGTTGAAGATTCCATGTTGAACAGATAATCCCTTTCACAGAAGGCATGCCTTTGAGTACAAAAATCGTTATTAAAGGTAAGCCCCATGTGGACTGAAGTTGTACGCAATATCCAAACCCAGTGGCGTAATGCTTAACTTTCTGCCCTATTGTGGATCTAAAACCTTTGCAGAAGAACACTATAACTTGCCCCAAGGCGAAGCAGCTGTTGTATCTCTTTTAGAAGGTGTGAACACCATTACTGTCATCTGTCTGGATAGGTTCTTCACAGGAGGTTTCCTTAGCCAAAAATCTTCTCAAATGTGGTCACAGGCACCAATTACCAATAAATTTGCGTGAAAAACTTCCGGACGAGAACAATGTGCCCTGTGGTGAGTCTCAGTTGTTTGTGAATGACTCAGAAAATTTGGCGCTCACAATCTGGAAAAACAGCAACGCTGTGTATATGTTGAGCTCTGCACACACATTGGAACCAAAAATGACATGTCTTCATTGGATGAAAAATCAAAATAAATGCAAGAGGCTTCCTCAACCTGATTTGGTAAGCCAATACAACAAACATATGGGTAGAGTCAATTTGATAGATCACATATTGGCTATATATCCACATTTTCAATATCAAACCAACAAATGGACCATAAGGATATTTTCACATATGGTCATGCTTGCATGTGCTAACATCTGGTTTGAAAAGGGCAAGTCTGGAAGATTTTTTGATTATGGAATGGCCATTTCAGATATTCTTCATGCAGAAGCTAAGAGATGGGAAAATGCAAATGGCATACTTCCCAAAGATATTATGAGTTACTTGCGGACTCCACTTAAAGGATCCAGAATTAATGATGATCATTTACCAATATTTGTACCTGGCAATTTT
Source organism: Hofstenia miamia (assembly GCA_900660155.1). Taxonomy (NCBI): domain Eukaryota; kingdom Metazoa; phylum Xenacoelomorpha; order Acoela; family Hofsteniidae; genus Hofstenia; species Hofstenia miamia. The sequence continues at coordinate 912,316 of CABFPE010000309.1, forward strand.
GCAAGCAGATGCAGAAACTCCAAACACAGAAGGCCATGTCCAGGGCGCTCGTGGTGGATATGCAAAAAATGTGACATTTATCTGTGTATGACAACTGTTTTAATCATTTTCATTCGTGAATTGATTATAATCAACAAGCAAAAAAAATACTGTAAATAATTATTTACAGTATTTTTTTTGCTTGTTGAATTTTTTTTTTTGAATAGTTCCATGAGAGGTCTTGGGTGTCAAATGTTCACAGGTGTGTACATCCGTAATAAACACCCCACTTGCACATTAGTTTTTGCGACGATTTAATATCATTTTAATCCTATATTGTAGCATAAATTTGAATAAAAATAATGAAAAAATAAAAATTTACGAAAATGACACTGTGGAGGCTAAAACAGATAAACTATGGTCGCATTCTTAGTCACATTATAGTCAACAATTTGATCTAACACATTAACATAAATCCTACATTTGGCTAAGAGCTGTTTCCGAATTTATTATGAGATATATGTTAGCAAACAAAAGATAGCTAGCTAAGCAGACCATAGAAAAACCTTACAGTAATTATAATCCTAACTTAAATGCATTTTATGGTCAGGTGCTTAGAACCTTGAATTATTCCCGAATCCTGACCACTACTTAGCACAAACTATTTAGCTAGACATTTAAATTATATAATCAAACCGTGAAATAAGTAGAAAATTGAAATAAGAATGTTTTCATCATAATAAAACTCTGTTTCTTGAATTTAACTCTAATCAGAAACAAGTACCTGTCAATTTAAAATTCAAATTCACGTAGACTCATCTGCATGGTTTTGCTAAAATTAACAAGGAGTGATTCGTCCTCAGATTTTGTCACAAGCAGTCAGGTCTGATGAGCGCGCTTTACTGAGATCAATTACCTCTGCAGCATTCGCGGATGCTTCGCTAACACAATTATCCCGCACAAAATTATTAGCAATGTTCAACACTTTATCAAAAGAAGAACTCTGTACATTTCACCTACTCCTATCTAAATTCTCTGAAGCCTGCTACACTGAAGATGCAATCACCGATGATAAGCAAATGCAGATCACTCCAAATATTTCCAACACACAAATGCAAACACCATCAACAGAAAATAAAACGCCTAAAGACATGAATCATTCCAAGAACACCATGAGATTCCAACCAAATTTAATTAAGCACATTAGTAACAATTTTAGATATGCTAAGATCCATGTCAGGGAAGCTGCACCATTTCCAAATAGTCACACCCTCACCAAGAAAGCTGAAGAACTCAACATTTTCTTTCACCAAAATTATTAAATTACACAGTTTTTAAAATTTCTAATACTTTTTATTTAGGAAATCACCCAAATTCTGATTTTTTTACATGGAATGGCATACATTTTTCTATACGTGGATATGCGAAATTTCCTGGAGCAATCAAGTCCTGCTTTGAAGAACCACACTTAGTTAACCACACGCGACGTTACCAGGCAATTAAGCACAGCATGCCGCCCCATTTTCGTAATTAATCAGTGCTAAATCAGCCTCTTTTCACGCGATGGGTCACTGCAGTACATCATCGCACTTACTCAGAAGTCGCCGCCACAGCGCCCCCATCATCAATTAACACTGCACGTGATCTAATCCAGCAGTTAAGAAACTTCTTAAATGTTAACTATGTCTTGGGAATTACTATATATTTGTTTCCAAATGCTCAGGCTATGGACAACTTACAATAACCCTAAATTCAGATATCTTTTCACAACAAAAATCTCTTTATTTGCCATTATATATCTCATTTCTACTCTTAACACTTGTGAAACCAATTTACTTTTGCCAACGCCCTTCTATTTTGATGTTTAGAATTCATCTATTCATAGTAAAAGTAAAAATTTTGTTTCTATCAATCACGCTTTCATTCTTATCAGCATTAAAAAGAAATTAATAACAACTATTATATGTTACACCTTATTAGCTGTAAATGGTATTGAAACAAATCCAGGCCCGATTTTAACTTTTGAATGTTATTATCAAAAGCTGAATAAAATGACAAATTCTATTAACTATGTACATTTGATCTTTCAGAATCTTAGCAGCAAAAATTTAGAATTTAAGCAATTAAATTCAAGTTTTAAAAATGATGTTATATTAGCAATATCTGAGGCTTTGCTAAAAAGTCACGATCCCTATAACATATGGTCTTTTAAAAACTATGCATATACTGTATTCAGAAGAGACAGATTATCCAATAATCCATTCGGTAAAACAAAAGGTGGGGGAGTTCTCTTTCTATTATCGAATTCATTTAATTCAAAATTGCGCAATGATATTAAGAGTAATCTATCATCAAATTTTGAAAGTCTTTGGGTAGAAATAAATAATCCAATAAGAAATTCTCAATTTAAAAGGCAGTTGCTAAATGTATCTTAGTGTCCAAACACGAAATTCGCTAATTTGTTTATGGAGCAATTAGAAAAGGAATTATCTTTACATGTTCTGAAAATAAAGATTTAATGCTGCTTGGGGACTGGAACCTAAATTATTTCAGTACTATCGAAAAGTGCAAAATTGACCTACTTTTAAATGCTTTCAATTTGAAGTCAACTAATACAACATTGCCGACCAGAATCACATCATCGAGTACCCCACTAATTAATTACATTGTGCTTGCTGAAAGAAATAGTTCAACTTATAATTTTTATTCATCCGAATGCCCTTTTTCTGACCACTTCATTACATCCATTAAGTTTTCCAAATCTGAATCGTCTTCGAATACTGCCACGAAGTGGATAAAAACTCGTGAAAAGTCTACTGAAAATATAAACAATTTTAAATCTTGCTTCCAGTGTCATACTGCCTCAGACTCAACTACAATGTTCATGCATTTTTCAGAAATTTTTGAATTTTGTCTCAATAAATTTTGCCCAGAGAGGAGAATTATTATTAAATCAAATTCCAATAGTAATTCAAACATATCCGCACATAGTAAACCTTGGATAAATGCTATTTGTAAAGCACTGATTCTTGAAAAAAATAAAGCATTTAGAATATTTAAAAGTTCTAAAATTCATAATAATTTTGTTGCATATAAAAAGGCTAGAAATTTCTCCAACATTGAAAATCGCAAGGCCTATAATGAATACATTAGAAATGAATACGCCTGACTACCTAATCAAAGTCAAAGTGGAAGCTCGTTCATGTGATCAGTAATAGCAACAAATCTCAATTAAACTGTATTGATGCTATCAAAAATAAAAATGGAAAAATTCTTTCAGACACCTATGAAATTTCTAACGAATTAAACCAGACTTTTATTATTCTAGGAAAATATAATGGTCCAATTGTTAAGTTTAAAAGTAAATCAGCTAAAGTTATTAATCCCGAATTTTCTTTCCGTTTTACAACAAGTTTTGAAACCTTAAAAGCAATTCATAAACTTAAGCCCAACAAATCAAGTGGGCATTCCAAAATTCCTTCATGGCCACTTAAAATCACTGCAGATATAATTGCAAATCCCTTAAATTTTATTTTTAATTAATGCACAAAAAATAATTATTTTCCGGATTATTTAAAACTTGCCCATGTTACTCCTATTTTTTAAAAAAAGGATCCATCAGTTGCCTAAAATTATCGACCAATTTCTGTCACATCTCCATTAAACAAAGTATTTGAAAGATTATTGTATGATCAAATAACTGAATACCTAAATAAGTACAACCTACTGTCAAATACTAAATTTGGTTTTCGAAAAAAATTCTCAACCACTGATGCCCTTTTAAGAGCCACAGAAAACTGGAGATCGTCCTGGACGCAAATAAGTTTATAACTATTGCTTGCCTAGGTGTTTCTAAAGCATTTGATTCGATTAATCATAGCATGCTAATAACAAAATTATCCTATATGGGTTTTTCTAATAAAAGCAGATAATTTGATAACTAGTTATTTGAAGTATAGGTTTCAGAGAGTAAAGATAAGCGATGTTTTTTCAAATTGGCTGCCTGTTAACAATGGTGTTCCTCAAGGAATAATTCTAGGTCCCCTTCTTTTCAGTATATATGTAAACGACTTGCGCACAAGAACTGATTGTAATTTAATTCAATACACTGATGATACCTGCATGTTCAATGATAATAAATCCATGCATGTGGCAATTGAATCAATAGTATCAAATTGCAACAAATTGTGCACATATTTCAGAATGCATAGGTTGATCAAAAATGAAGGTAAAACTGAATTTTGTATTTTGCAGCCTACTAAATATAACTACGACGTTTGAGATTTAACTCTTAATCTTAATAATGCTAAGGTTCTTACGGTTAATAATTTTAAGTACTTAGGGGTACTTTTTGTCTGAACGCTCCATCCGATTTTTTGGCAAAACAGCCAGATTACTGTCATCTGATAATTTATCAGCTGATAAAAGTCAATAGTCTGAACGGTACTAAAACTAGTCGAATATCTACTTGAAACTAAATGCTTACTTCTCAAGTAGGAAACAGACTTCCAAAACGTAAATTATTGTCGTTGAAATATTTTAACTTCAAAATATGTAAACATTGTTTACATTCCAAGACAAACCAATCCATAAACAGATGTTGTTGTTTTTCTTACTGTCAATCAAAAGATGATAATTTATCATTTGATAAAAAATCGATAGTCTGAACACTCGTCTAACTCTCCTTTTTCTGATAAAAAATCGGCTGATAAAAAATCACCAATGTGAACGAAAATAATTGCAGTTTCGATTAAAATCTGCTGATAAAAGTAGATAGTGGGAACACACCTTAAAATATACTAATGTTTCATCATGCTTTTTTGAAAAGTTTAGAGTTTTTATACATCAATTAAATGCCTTTGATAGAAGCATATGATGTTTCGAATTTAGGTTAAAAGAAGGAATAATATTGAAAATGGGACAAACAGAAAGCATTTATTAGTTGTTTATGATAATTGCTTGATATTACATTGCGTAGATGATAAAGATATCTAATAGTGACATTGAGCTCCAGTGAATACTCTAGATTACAAAGCGTTCAGAATTGTTTCACCACTTTCGTCTTTGCACAACATGGCGGATGTTCTACATCCTTTTTTTCCTTTTACATTAAAAACTAATCTTTCTAGGAAACTGTGAGTAGGTGGTAATGGTAATGCATTTCTCCGTTTTTTCTATGATGTGGAATAAACACCCTGAAGAGTTTAAGAAAAGACAAAAGAAATTTTTACTTTATTATTTTTTAGTACCTTATTAAAGGCGTGCTATAAATACTAATAAATTATAATAATTTAAATAATAATTTTTTTTAATTCAAGTGGTTAGTTTCAAAATGTTCACTGTTATTTCAAAAATAATTGATAAATTCATTTTATATAATAAAAAGTGACAAAGGCTTTCCAAAATATATGCTTAAAATCAAATAATGATGAATTTACAACTGCTATAATTCCTCCAATTCTTTCAATCAAAAATACCCATGCATGTTTGCGTTTATTGGATAATAGATATGAAAGAAATTATCTTTAATTTTGATAGAGCTTTAACATCATTGTAACTATTGGCACTGACAATATAGATCAGAGAATTACTTGTGAATTTTCAAACGTTCGTTTTTCAGTGAAATTACAACAATAGAGAGACAACTTGCAACAACAAAGAGAAAGTCTTGCAGTAATAAAAAGGCTATTTGCAGAAATATTGAAAGAATCACTTTGAAAACTAAAATATAAAAAAAACGTTAGAGAAATACACATTTTATTCTATCTCACTATTATTCACAAATTAATGTTCCCCCAAAGTGGTAAATAATAATTAATAATATCTTTAGATACTAACTGATTTATAATTCCTTCAATATTCGGGGTATTTCACAATTGTTCAAACAAATTGATTTTGCAAAGCTTAAACAATTCAAACAATACAATAATAATGATCGCATGTATTTGAACCATAAAAATAATATTTCAGATTCTGAAATTATTCAATCTCAAATTTTGAATTCTCTATTCTTTTTCATCAATCATATAAATTTACTCTTTTTTTCAAATTGGTTCATTATTGCTGGGATTCTCTATAATTTCAAAATATATTAAAAAATATTATCAAGAAATTGAGGGAAAGTTCATTGCTTGAGAAATGAAAGCAATGATTGTATGTTATTTTATTTTTCTTGCATTATTTTTTACAGACTGACCAAAGAGGAAAAAAAATCTCAAGAAGAACAGGAAGAAGAATTGGATGATATAATTAAACGTTTTTACAATCTACAAGATGAGGAAAATATAGTTTTCCTCCAGAAATTGCATAAAAAAGCACTAGAAAAAGAAGAAGATGATTAAGAAGAAGAAGAGAAAGAATGGGATTATATAGATTCAGTGAAATTTCTAGAGAACTGTGTAAATGGCATTGATGTATGATTTACTATTTGATATTCTAAAATCACACCAATTCCAAGTCAACATAATCTTCAATATAACAATGCAATTGTCATAATAGAAAAAAAATATTTTACTGTAATAAAGAATATTTTAAGCTTTCATTAAAATCATTAAGGAGTAAATTATATGCAGTGATTTTGATATAAATATTTCCCATTCCAGCTAATAAAAATCTATATTATTTATAAATTTCCTAAACAGTATCATTAATTCAAATAATTGGATACTTGTATTTGTGAGAAATTAGAAACTTAAACAGAAATATTCTTTCACAGACAATTATTCAAACCATCCTCTGTACCAGATTCCTTCTCAAGTGATTTCTACAACATAATATGCACTCACAGGTGGTAACAAAATTTAATCAGAAAAACTGTACTGCTAATACAATATATTTTCTGAATCAGAGATACATGAAGAATTTGCTTCTAAGCTGAGAAAATTGTTTCTTGCAATTCTTGCCATTTTATCATTTTATTACTGTAAATTGCACAACATTTAACTTAAAGGATTAAATTATAAATGTTAACTTAATCTGGAAACCTCTTGACATATGATTGGGGACATCTTGACATAGGTTGGGGGACAAAAACTAGTTCATGTTCCAGAAGAATTTAAAGACCAAAAATTATCCAGGTGATTTTTTAAGCATAATTCAAATTCAGTGAATAATATGTGTGCTGCAAACCCAATAGCAAAAGTGACAACTAAAAAATTAAAGGAAATTTAGGAGAAAAAAGTCTACAATTCCACACTGCAATTTTAAAATAATTAATTTAATTAAATTATTATCATAGCCCTTCCCAAGTTTTTAGAAATATTGCCTTTAGATTTTAGGGAAATTTTAGATAGAATTTAAATCATTATAAGAGATTTTGTCTTTAAAGTTTGTGTCTCTCTAGTTGTTCACAAATATAATTATTGAATTTATGTAAATCAAAAATGCAATTGTTACATATATCCAAAATGCCATAAGGAAACATTTGTTGGTTAACCTTAAACAATCTAGCGTCCATTTTAAAGGAGAAAGGGCTTTTCAAAATTTACAAAGAATTTTCTCTGTGCATATGTTTAATAGTTTTGAGCTATAAGCGATTAAAAATTTAAGATAATGAAATTTTTCAAATATCCCTTTGCTGTTTAGGGTTAAATTTGAATGCAATTTTTCATAATATTAATTTAAATTTTTAACAAATTAAATGTCAGCTCCTACTTGTCATTTTTAGGTGAATAATATTTTCACTAATAGTTCAATTTGTGCTAATAGAAAAGTAAATATATAGCTAGTATTTGAAATTTTGCAAAAAAATATATTCACAAGTAATGAATGTACATGACCCATTAGTTATCTACATTAAAATATGCACCTATTGACTTTCACTACATTAATTTAGTAATTACCCAATACACATATTTAATAATGCATATATATATATATATATATATGTTATATATATATATATAT
>CABFPE010000309.1:942388-953519 GCA_900660155.1 Hofstenia miamia
TATATATATATATATATATGTGTGTGTGTGTGTGTGTGTATGTATGTAATATAAACAACGAAATAAGAAAAAATTAGGACAAAGAGCGAGCAAGTTTGCTAATTTCAGTAAACAAATGGCGAAATTCTGAAGCTTTTAATCTATATTGCTTAAAAGCTGCTTTATTTACGTTTAGCGGTGTATTTAAAGATATTTAACACATTTTTGAATAATTTTCGAAACATTTGAAAAAATCGTAAAAAGTTTAACTTAAACATATATCTCGCAATTTGTTCTACCTCAACATAAGATGATAATTATGAAGCAAATATTTTATTAATTTAATATATATATATATATATATCCTCAATAGAAAAAATATATATATGATGATTGACATACTCTTGATATTTTATTATTACCTTTATAGATACTGGTAATAACACGAGCAATTGGGAGAGTTTTTTAATACAATGTTTCATCCAATATTGAATTTATTATGAAGCATAGTGAATATTAAATTCTTTGATTAACATTATTATTAATCTTAGGAATAATGAAGTAACTTAATTTTATGAATTTTCAGAATCGCACAATTTTGCATGTCTTCATACCCACTCAAAATAAATTCATATAAATTGCAAGTTTTTTAAGTCACATATCAACGTATTCATCAGTTAATAAACTCTGGCCTCATGTATTAAATTATTGAACGTATGATCTATGCAATTAAATACATATTGTTGTGTACATCTTATTTATTTTTAGTTAAATGTACATTTTGCTTAAGTTATTACGATATTAATATTAACATCAAAAATATTTTCTTAGCACGAAATTTACATAATTTGGCCCTAGTGCAGAAGCCTATCAGAGATTAAATGTAAGCTTCACACAATATCCAGAAAGATATGTACTATATATTTCTACCCAGGAAACAACCATTATTGGTCCAACAATGGCTCACTGCTGGCACCCCTGGTCAACAATGGCCACTCATTTGCCATTTATTTGCCAACCATAACCAACAAAACAAAATGTTTTAAAAATCTTAAAATTCCACAATTTTACAGAGAAATTATTCTATAATTGTAAGTAACATAAGCATTACATTAAAGTTTGATTTCAATTTTCAATAAGTATTATTTATCAGTTTCTTATAGTCATTAATGGCCCGACAATGACCCATTAATGGCATTGATAGATCAATCAAATATGAATTTAATAATTTACAATTATGACTGATCAAATTTAATTTTCATAACAAATGAATTTACTTAACCTTTCGTATTTGATAGCACAAATTAGTATGCCAGCTCTTGTTTTTATGAGCACTTTAATGAATTCAATTGTTTTTAGCAAGGTGTTCTATCTTAAGTATAATATGCTATACAGAGTTCCAACTGTATCCTTAACCAGGCACGTATCGAGGTATTTCTAAAAGGGAGAGGCCCAATTCTTGTCAGAGACATGTAGGCCTAGGTAGTTTTTTTTACCCTCTTAGCATAATGCGCGCTCGCCCATGCATAAATGATAAATAAACCAAAAAGACAGACAGAGTTAATAAGAATAAATACTTTTTTGCACTTTATGTCAAACAAAAAGACGGTTCATCTATATATATCGATCAGATCGTATGAGAATGAGTTGAAATTGGCATGCCCAAATAGGGGCAAGCACAAGGCCCCCCCTAAATGCGCCCCTGTCCTTAACTCAATCAAATTATACCAAGTTGCGAATTACAAATCATAATATAACATTGGCCATAATCAGTAAACTGCTGGTGGGAAACATGCAACATTTGTGACCACTGATGCCATCATTGGCCCATTGAATAATCAATGAGCAGATGCTTGCAAATAAAGGTCACTTCATTATTTTTATACCTAGTTCTTTTTAATATAATAAAAGGAAATGCAAAAGATATTTTGAAATTCTAAATTTGTAGAAAATTGTGATATACCTGCTAAACGTATTTGAAAATAATTTATTCATAAATATTTGGACACTTTGAAATTAACAATTATATAAAAAAAGCTACACTTGAGCAGAAGAGATTTTTCACGACTTAAGACAGTATTATTTCAAAATTGTACTTAATTTTAAAATTTTTGTTAAATTTGATAGGTTATTATGCTTATTGTTATCATATATAAATAAAACATGCTTTCAAATTTCAAACAAATGTTATCATTAAATATACATGACAGGATCTCAAAGGTATCCTTCTGTCCTTTGTTGGGCTTGTGTTTATTTTAAGCAGCAAAATTTGAACTGCTTAACAATATAAAATTGTTGTTCTACATATAAAGGTTAATGCCCTAGTATCAAAACCTGCTGTTTGCCACCAATTGCCAATTATTGGGTCATTATTAGCTCACCAATAGCCCATTATTGGTCTAGTAATGGGTGATGGTTGGCAAACTTTGTGGGGCCAGCTGTCATTTACCACCAATGGCCAATAATGGCACCAACACTGACCCATTAATGGACCAATAATCGAATGCTACCTTGGGACTTTTTGACGACTTAAGATTTTTATTTGATATTGGCTTTTTGAAAAATTCGAAAATCCTTGCGAAAAGTTTCGAACCCAGGTGAATACAACGATATTTTAAAATAATACGAGAGTTATTTGAGTCATTGACTATGACCAGTGCGCGATTTACGATCGATTGGAGTTTTTCTTCAAGCACCTCCGGTAATTTAATAAAGCATTGTGATGCATAATCAAAAATGGAGATTATTCTATTGAGGCACATCATGAATGTGATTTTTCCATTTAAGATCATCAGAAATAGTTATGCCCGGCAAGCGCTTAACATGCACTGTAGCAAAATCTGCCGGTAAAATGTGTTTTGTCTTACCAAATAATATCTGCCAAGATTTGCCGTCATTAATGGTTAGGGTGCTTAAACTTGCCCAATTCCGAATAGATGGTATTTCCGAGGAAATGTCGGCGCTTGATTTTTCAATAGGTATCACAAACGTGACATCATCTGCATATTTTATTATGTGGTTGAGCGGATGACTAGTACTGAGTTCGGCAATGGAAAATGGAATAGGAGTCGACCAATTATTGAGCACTGTGGAACACCTGACCAGATGGAATTTTGACACTCCATTTACTGTGAAGTTTGAGTCGAAAGGACCTAAGTGATAAGTAGTTGTTTATCAAGATAATAAAGCTACATGGGAAGTTGAGTTTATTAAGTTTATCAATAATGATTGCAAATGGTAGCGAGTCGAAGGCTTTCGAAAAGTCAATAGCCTGGATTAAGACTCCTTCAAAATGATTATCATTGCGGTATTTAGTTATGACATCAATTATCTTGATGAGCGCAGTCGTGGTCGACCGCCCTTTAGTGTAAGCAAATTGGTTGCCATCCAAACTAGAGCTTAAAACCTTCTCAAAAATTTTCGAGAGTAGCGGAAGTGAGGCTATTGTTCTAAATGAGAAATCATTCATGTCGGAACGCTTACGAATAGGAGTAATAAATGAAAATTTCCAACACATTGGATACTTGCGCGTGATTCAATAAATTAAATATTTCCAAGGGCGTGACTAGTGGTAGCCATTTATTATCATCTACTATTTCAATAAGATCATGTGCACTAAAATTATTCATATTACTTGCGAACGAATTAGCTAAATTGTTTAAAGATTCCTGGTCTTTGAAAAGCAACAGATCAAGCTTATTAGACAACTTTTTGTTGTGATGCAAATTTCCATAATGGATCAGCTAATGGAAGTCAAATTGTTTATGATATATTAAGTGATAACTATGCTGACAATACCTAGCATATAATTATTGAAAGAAATTTTTTCAAATAAACTCGAAACTAAAATCACATTTGTAAATCCATGATGAAGTTGATGTTTCAAATTAGCAAAAACTCGTTATCAAAGTTACAAGTGAGATCGAGAATTATATTACTTTAACAATGAAGAATGCATTTATCATTGCACTCATAACGTGTATTAGAAAAGATTTCTACATTATTGATTAAATTGAGTTTATTTCATTTACCGAATTATTTAACTTTTCAAGTGTAATAAAAGAAAATTAATCTATTATTACTTCAGCTTTAAATATTTCTTCTTTCCTCAGTTTTAGTAATTATGATAAAATTGTTAAATACCATAAAACTCATACTTTTACTGAAATTTTATTAGCAATTATATTTATTTCTAGCTTAATAATTTTTAATTACTTTAATTATTTTCTGACAAATCTGTCCCAACATGAACCTTTATAAATATAAAATATGTATAATATAAATATATATATAAACATATATAAATATATATATATACATATAAATATATATATATATATATTTATGTACATATAAATTTATATGTCTATATATCTATATTTATGAACATGCAAACTTTGGTAATTACATATATATATATTTATTCTTTTGAATAAATACAACTGAGGGACTTTTGTTCAATTTAATATGTTAAAAATTTACAAAGGGATATAAACCTGCAGTATTTTCCAATGATACAGATTAGCTCCTATTATTTAAATAATTAGCTTTATAACTAGAACAAAGATATTGATTGTATTAACATTTTGTGGCTTGCTTCACTTACCTTTTGAGCCTTTTTCCCATTGAGTAAAAAATATAAGAAACGCCTTTGTTCTCATTGAAAATGGGATTTTTTACGTTCACAGCTACAATAGCAACGTTGGTTGCTTTCTTAGTTGTATTATGAGAAAAGTCTCACAAAGTATTGAATGTGACATAAATTTCACAATTGCCCAATTTAGTAGCTTGAAAAAAACAATTTTTAATCTCTTTTCTAAATATGAGTGATATTAGCTTTCCATGCCAAGTAATCTTATGGAATTTATATCAAATCAAATTTATGACACAAAAAATTTTCGTAAGAACAGAGGTTACTATATATTGGCTGAATTTTATATGAATATTATAGACTTATAAAGATAACTCTCACTGAAAAAATTATGGCTCTTACAAATTTTCAATTCACTATGAAGTACTTCAAAAACTGATTCTATGTGTGGTAGTAATTGCAGTTATGGATATTTTATGTAGGGTTTTTTGGGGAAAACTTCTAAAGTAAAATGTATTTGTATTAAACTAGTTTTTAAATAGTATGAAATTTATAAAAAAGAGATTAAGAAATATTATTATTTGTACACTAGATTTTGATAATTTACTTCAAAATAAAATGAAGCCCAAAATATCATAGCATGCACATTCAACTTTTGGGTTGAATGCACTTGAATAATATTTGAATATGGAAAAAATGAAAAACACTAATATTGTATTTAAAGAAAAAGCCATAACTTGTAAACACACAAAGAAACACCTAATGAAATTCATTCAGTATTAATCTTATTTCATCAAAATGCAAAGCAAGGATTACTCAAATCAAAAATCTAATACTGCCAATAGATTCAGAAGGTTTGAAAATTATTGCAGTTTTAGAACAAAAATCAAATTATGAAGGCTTTACAAAAAATAAATTTCTTAACAACAGCTTCCATATACTGTCACATTTAGGGAAAATGAAAATTGATAGCTCACAAATCAGCTTAGCAAGTAAAAACCACATTTATAACAAATTTTAAGCCCCTAAAATCCAAAAATGAATTCACTTTTTCAATTAAAACAATTTTGAAACATCAATTTGGAAATCATTCATTAATAATCATATTTCATCAAAATGCGAAGTAAGGATTACTCAAATAAAAAATCTAATACTGCTAATAGATTCAAAATGTCCTAAATTAGGTATATACTGCAGTTTTAGATGCAAAATCAACTTATGAACCCTTATAAGAAATGAATTGAAATAGCAATTTATAAATCTATCTAATGAAATTACTGTTTTTTTACCAAATCTGAAAAAAGTTGCATACAATTCATCAATTTATAATGGCTAAAAGTAAAAATTTAATAGTATAAATCAATTCAGAAGAATCAAATTTAGGTAGAATGAGCAATTTTCAGCAAAAAATTGCCTTTGGGGTGATTCAATAAAATCAAACCTCTTAGAGCTAAAGAACCTTAAGGATAATACCAATGCATTCAATAAAATTTCACAGTACAACCTTTAGATCAACTTGTAATACTAAAGATTAACATATTTAAATAACCTGTAGAATCTAAATATGACATCAGTTTTTCATTTTAAGCTGTAGTTAAAGAGTAGTGTTAAAAGAAATCTGGCAAATTTGAGTTTTAAAATAAATTCAGTGAATGACAGTGAAAGAGCTTCTCAATCTAGAAATTTAATTCCAGAAGCACATTTGCCAGTCTTAAATCAATAGAGAAACCTCAATCTTTACTGAGAGGTGTAATCAATGTTCAAAAAAATTTATATTATCAAAAACCCAGAAATCCCAGTATATTCAATAACCACAGCAAAATCTCAAAGAAATTGACAGAATGGATCACAGATATGAATAAAATGTAGTAAAATGTAAATAAACTTTTCAAAGTTTATCCATAACACTGTGTTAACATCAAATTCCTCCAGACGAAATTTTTATGTCATTATATGCAAAATATTGTGGGAAATACAAAAAAATGTGCCATTTTGAAATCATTGAATAATATTGAATAATCCAACTAAAGCATAAAAGTTTTTGAAAAAATCAGTAAGTGACAAATACCAAAGGCATTCTGCTAACATATTAATGTCCAAATCAAATCTTTGCTCAAAAATATCAATCACTTGATGCATTTGCTCACCACTTTCTTCATTTTCAAGGCTACAATTCAGTGGTAATTTGGATAAATGATTTTTTAGGTAGTGAATTTTGTTCATAACTGAGAGACTGAGATGTTGATAAGCATTACATAGTTGTCTTAAAGATGCTAGTGATTCGCCTGTTGCTTGTGTTCTTCCAAAAACAGCTGTAAAGGAATTTTCAAAAGCATTCCAAACCCAAAATATCTTTGACATAAACTAAGTTTTCTTCTTCTGCAAGAAAGGGCATGACAAGAGCATTGCGTTTTATTTGAGATCTTATTGTTATGTCACTGTAGTAACACCACAACGATTCAGAATAATGATCAAACTCATTGAATGTCTCTGACTTAGATGGCATTTACGAATTATTTCATTTACATCATTACTGTTTAGAATACCAAACTTTTCTGGGATATAGTCTAGATCAGATGAGCTATCCTCCTTATCAGTAAGAGTCTCATCTCGAAAAATAATTCCTTTAGATCTACGCCCACTTCGCGTAATGGTAGTTTTCATTTCAAGTTGAGGTAAACTTGCTGTTGAACTGGAGGAATTAGCAGCAATCAGAAAGTCTTCTGCAGTGGTAGGCCCAAAACTTGATTCACATGATATTACTTTTCGCTTATGAGGCATCCTTCCAGGTTTTGGTCTTGAAAGGCAAAAAAAACAATCATTACCTGAAAAATGTGGAATTCGCCAGATTTTTGGCTCAAATGCAGCTGGATTCTGTTTAGAAAGATTCAATCGGCATGTGTTGCATATTTTTGACGGCGCAAAGGGTTTTCTATGATCAACAGGAGGAAACTTATATACGTTTTCAAATAATTGTTCAATAGATTGAGTTATGTTTCTGTGGCTTTTTCCATATGTGCCACAAATAAAACAGTAAAGATCCTTTTGTTCTAAACAACTCATTGTACATAAATAAACCACCTCAATTCACTGACTAAAACAATTTGAAAGCAGAACCTAACATCTCAAATAAACCATGCTATTTACAAGTGAATGAAATATTTTGGTGCTAAAACTGACATTAATTATAGCTGTTGTTATGGGAGCACATTGATAAACATGAAATATCTGATTCAAGTTCCTGAGCCTTCAGAATTTTTTTTGAAATGTTGACCTTAAATATAAGTTTTAGATGTTAGATCCTACCAAAAAAAATAGTTTATATTAATGGAGGAGAAAATAATTTTCCCTTGTTAATGCAGTGTAATTACTATTTTTATCATCCACACTATACATTTAAGAACCACTAATTTTTTGCAAGTTTATAGGGGTGTCCTAATGTGAATTGTACTATTTTAAAACAAAATTTTAAAGTTTAACAATATTAAAAAGTAACTGCAGATTTATAGACATTTTTTTCAAGAAAAATCACTATTATTTTTAAAAAATTAATAACCCATCCTATAATAATTCCCATTATGCAAGATTGACAGCGAATTTTGGGAAAATTGTTTTTGAATGTCATTTCTTTTATTACTGCAAATATCTCAAAATAAAGTATAGTAGCTAAAGACCAAGCCAGATTTTCAAAATATATTTTTTGGCTGTGTGAAATTTTTGTCTTGAAATTTCAAAAAAATTCAGATCAATAGAGTGAAAATACCAAAAAAAAATTCAAAAAAAGATTTTTTTCAAAAAAAATGGCATAAATAATTTAAAAATTCAGGCTTATTAAAGATTGTATATAAACTTCTAATGTTAGGAATTTAAAAAAAAACTATTAATTGTCAAATGCCATTGACAAATTTTTGCATGAGCTCTCTCCAATTATCAGCAATGACAGCAAAAAAATATTTTTCCTGCTAGATGGCGCAATTTTGACATGTTGAAGCTTGTAAAGGTCTAAAATCTCTAGCTTGCGGAGCTCTATAAGCCTTTAAAATTTCATGGTGATAGCAGCAATATTGACAGAGCAATGGCCAAAAATGTGTTTTTCAAGAAATTTAGAGGATCTATAGAAAGCAACTAACATTTCTTAATAATAATGTTATAATATAAATAATATAATAAAAATATTTTTTCATTTTGTTTATATAGAGGTGGTATATAATTAACAGCATTCACCAAACAATTTAGATTAAAAATTTTCAAAAAAATATAGAGGCAGAATTCCATAATGAATTGATTTGTTAAAATACATATTAAGAAATTTTCTGAAAAGAATATAAGGAATATCTAAAAAACTATACCTAATGTCCAAAGAAATCTGTATTTCTACTGCAATATAAAATTAATGAATAAAGGGCATAGAGGCTTCTATTACATTTAATCTTGTTTAGTTGATAATGAAGTAAAGAAACAAACAAATTTTATATTTTGACAAAAAAAATGTTATAATACCTCAAAGCTTAAATAGTGAAGAAATGTACAAATTTGCCATTTGTACAGTTTTAGAAATTACAGATGAAAAGTTATCTCCACATGAAACATTTAACAAAGTCTATTTTAAAATTATAAATTGTGTAAAAATTGTCAAAGAACAGAAAATGGGAAAACCTCAATTATTTTCAATTTTTCATAAATCAGACCTTAAAATGAAATGGAAACAATGAATGTGTCTTAAATTACACTTGGGAGAAAGTAATAAACAAAAAAGGTTTTAAAAAATATACTAAGAATACATTAAGACAGAAATTGTATGAATTTGTACAAGATGGTCCTATGATAAGTACAGAAGAGATGATGAATTGGCTAAAAAATTATTATAAAAAGGTAAGCCTCCACACTTTTGATGCATTGCATAGAAAATTAATTTCTTACAATAATAACCACGCAGAAATTACTTTAATATTCATTGTTAAGGACCACCATTTTTTCCAATTTCCAAAAATTATTTAAAAAATAACCACAATAAATCTAATCATGGTGAAGTGGATGACCTTTTACAATGTATAAAAGTTCGAGAACTTTGTAATTATAATACCTGAAAAATTAAAAATTGCAGAAATACTAGAATATTATATTAATGTATTTAATTATAATGTTGATTACATTCATTGGAATAACAGAGGAACATTGGATAGATTTATACACCACAATAATTATATGATAGTTTTTAATCAAGAATATGATAAGAGAAGACTGATATGTAATGAATTATTTGAAATTTACAAGACAATAAACTTTTTTATTATTCAATTGTTTATATAGATATATGTAAATGCTACATTTATATTCTTTATGAAAACAAAGATCCAATCCCAATTTATTCAATACATGATACAATCAGTAAGTTTACAGGGAATGATATATTCGATTTTACTAAATATAGATGAGAATTTTATATTGTGGTATCAGCATGAAATCAACAGTATTTCTAATTCCTTATCTAATGAGGGGTTTGTGGTGAGCAAGGATTTGCAGGCACTACAGTAAATAATTAACTCCTATCATAATACTCATTCCTTATAAAAGTAAAGAGTGACAGGAGATTGAAAGGGGGAAGGGTGGTCACACTTGGCCAACCAGAAACAGAGAACCTAGTGAAAGATTCATATTAGACTAGAGCCTTAATTTAAAGAAAGAGAAAGAGACATCTAATTACTCATGGGTGTAGTATAGTGAAACCTAAGTGCTAAGTAAAAACCTAAGCTTAGTGCATTCCTCAACTTATGCAAATTATGTGGCAGCAATAATGACAATTTTTGATAATGAATAAAATGCATACAGCAAAAGCCCTATTAATGTTCTTAGCCCTAAGTTAAAGGACATGCTAGATGAGATGTACCACTTCTAGGTACCCTTTAACTAATATGAGACAGTTTTAGAAGAGCAAAATTTTAAATCAAAATTTAATAAGAGTTTATTAGCAGGTAGGAGCAAAATGAATATTAACACTAATATATATATTGTAGTATATTTGCATCCCTAATTTGTAAATTGATATTATGTGTCGATTTAGTAATATAGCGACGTTAAGCAATGTACAATTAGTGATTGAATATTCTTTGTATTTTGATTGGTTGCTCGTACGAGGAATCCATTTTGTTTGCGTAATTTGAATTTCAGACATCGCAGTAGTTTTAAACATTTGTTCTGCTATTACTCACCGTTTGATCACAAGTGAGTGTTATTGTTATCCATTATTTGTAAATACTCAAATGTGTTAGTTCTGCTTAATTTAAGTTTTGCTACCCTAGCTTCCAGTTGCTTTTCTTTTAACTATTATAGATTTCCCCAGCCGTATATTTATTAACATTATCTTTTAGCATTTTTCGGATAAGATAGTTTTCAAAAAGTGCCCTCTTATTATCTTTTATTATCTTTATTATTTTATATGTATTTGATCAATATGATCAATGCTTAAGGTATCACTCCGGGCGAAAGGTAGGATAACCAGAGGCTTTAAATGGTCCTCTGGTTTGACTCCTCTAGTCTAGGTGATAGTAGGTATTAGGTATA
>CABFPE010000309.1:963228-976399 GCA_900660155.1 Hofstenia miamia
AGTTAGATTTCATAATAATAGTTTAAGAAATTCAGAACATCAAGTTTTCTATGTACTTTCTGGAAAATCACTGTTCAAATTGTAAATATACTAATATTCCGAGTTTAAAAATTGTCTCAGCCCTACACAACCTATTTTTTAATTTTCATTATGGAAATATAACTAAAGGATAATTACAATTTTACTCATTAACACTATTCGAGAGAAAAATAATATAATTGTTATTATTTTGATCTAAAAACGGCCTCATCTCCAGTATAGAGGCTGCAGGGGTTTCCATGGGTCACTTGTACTTGACCCATGACCCGCTCAATTCTGATACGTAACCCGTGATCAGTTTTATATATATAATTGATTATAAAAAAAACACTATTCTATCAATAGTATCCTATAACACTAAAAGTAACACTGTGAAGTGACACAATGCATGCAATAAATAGATATAAACAGTCAAAAATGATGACACAGTTTCAGAAAATGATTTTGCGGTACACATCAATTAATTTTTAGCGTTGTGTCAAATTTTTCTCGGGTCATGCGAAAAAAACTGACCAGCTGACACCCCAGAAAGGCAGACATCTATTTTAAGCAATCTAGAATTTAAGCTTTGAGGATTTTTTGAAAACATAGTTTATCCCAGAAGCAGGCCGAAAAAGCTAGTTTTCGTATTTCACTTTTTTATTGATAAAACTTTTTTGTGAAATGATGAATACAAATACGTTAACCGGCTCTCATCTATACTCTTGCAGTGCAAAGCAAATTTTACTTATTTCACTCTTTGGTTGAGTTTGTTCATGCATTCAGGGGTAAACTGGCATCATCACATGTAATAATCTAACTAGATAAATATATGAATTTAAATCCATTCTGTCGTCAACTTAAATTAATGTTTAAGGCTTTATTTTCAAGCACACATCCAACAATTCATAATCTAGATTACCAGCTCTTTTAAATCTTCAACAATTACTGGATTCAGTGCAGTCCAATTTCTCCTGTATGCTCGATTTCATTTACCCTCCCAATGTACAATCCAAAAACAGCAATTCAATTTGTGATCTTTGTCTACCTGCACAAATAAATTCTTATTTATACTGGCTTGCAATGTTTATGCAAAATGTATCAGCTGTTAAAGTTGTTTGTATTAGCTCAATCTGGTTAAACTTTAATGCACTAATAAAAAGTTAAAACTCACCCTATGTACAAAATTTAAATATTTAGCAAAATGCTGGAGCTTTGATACATTCTACGCATAGACCAGTAAAACACTATTTTGATTATGTTCATATATATAATCGAAAAAGCAACCAAGGCAGAGTCACCGATGTTTAGTATAGGTTATCTTGCATTATTTACAAGAATTCTAATCTTCATCGTTTTCAGAAACATCATTGTCCACGCTTGATTCTGCGATATTTGACTGATGAAAATCTGCCTTTCTCGTTTGACTTTGGATTCTTCGTGATTTCTCATCCGTGATTCTCTTTCAGCAATCTGTAACAGCAGAACTAAGGCTGTTTTGCCTTAGAAATTCTAATAGACTTAAATATATACCAGTTCACGGTGATTAGAATAAATATAACTCAGGAATGCAACTTGCCGTCAGTACACTTAGAGAAATGACTCTCATTAATCGCAAAAACGAGTAAAATACCTGCTATAGCCATATCTATATTGCGAATTGTTTAGAATTATTGTTATTGAAACTGATCAATAAAATACTTATGTACATTTTTCTAGGCAGCTTCGATTCGTGCTGCCAAAATTACTGAATAAACAAGCTTATCCCATTTGGTTTTCCACGACTTTCAAAACATTAGAAGTTATTTTGTTAGTTTTGTGCATTCCCTCCCAACGATAATCGTTTTTGCACCCAGTGGAAAATATTCGAAGGTTGTTGTTTGCAAAATGTATCTTTAGGTAGAAATGAATTTGACTTGTCATTGTTGCTGTGAGCAATAGTACATTAAGCTTTCAATTTAAAATCAACGAAACTACTGTTCATAGTCATTGCATAAGAACATTGTGTATAAAACGTAAGAAGTATCGCAATTGTCAAACTGTTTGTAAATTAATTTAAAAAAGATAAAATTGAGTAACAGTTGACCGTTTTTCTCTAAAACCATGTTGATAAATTGATAATTTTGAAGAAACAAATTCATGCATATAATTGAAAAGTATGCGTTCAAACCAAATTGAAAGCTTGTGTAAATAGTTTTCTTAGTTCTATGTCTTTCGGGTTTTTTTTGGTTCTTCGCGTCGTTTGTTTTTTTATTTTTAAATTTATTTTTCTTTGATATTGTTCTTGCCTTGCAGATAAAGCACAGAGAATTCTTTACCTTGAGATATGGATGAATTGTCACACATCACCGATCGTGGTTTTAAAATTCGTTTATGGCATCAAGTTTTTCTAGTAAAAACTAATCAAGATATTTGAAATTTGAAAACACCAAAAGATAGAGAATTGTTTCTTCTTCAACGGCGCGGCAACCAACCTCTGACTTTGCTCACGGCGCACCTGAAACTTACTCCAGGATACAAAATATTTGAGGTTAGTTGTGTTTTCCAAAGATATTCGATCGACTCATTATCTGAACATTAGTTGTTTTTACAAAAATCGGATTTCTCATTGAAAAAAATAAATATTTTGATGTACTTCAGGCACTTCATAATTTCATGAGTTCATAAAAACTCATATATGTTCATATGAAGGTTTTCAATACTCATTAACAGGCTTATCTTAATTATTTTAAAAATGTGGGCAAAGTGGTTTTACTTTATAGCAACACTAATGGAAACAGAGTTAAAGCGTATTGGTGTGGGTGAAGTATTTGAACTATTTTCGTTGAAAATGATTTAAATTCTCTCCGTACCTAACGTTCTCGTAATGATTAAGTTTCAATCCCGTGGAATCAACAAAAAACTTTAACTGTTTTTCAAATGTGCATTGATCTCCCATACGTATTGAGGAGGGCGATTAATCACGCAAATGTAAGAAGATACTCTCATCTATCACATGTTGCTTTCAGATATGGGATATCTTGATTAGTTTTTTGAGATATAAGCATTTAAAAAAATTAAGAAACAAATATTTTTAAGTGAATCACAGATATCCTTAAAGTTGAAGTGTTACTACTGATGAAAATAGGTAGGTTTGGTAGCCTATAATGCAAAAAAGTGTGTAATCCTATGAAACACCAATACCGATAAAAATAGGCTTCCCCCCAAAAAAGTTATTCTGTAATAATAATGTATTTCACTTCAAGTGTTTTAAATAAGAGAGTACTGCAAAGTTTGACCATCAGAAGTTTACCATCGTAATGAAGCTTTGAAAGGAAATAGGTCGCTGCAATAATTTTCACTTGGCAAGGGTTACCTCATCTTTTATACTCAATAGAGTTGATTCATTCTGATTTCAATTTAAACTAATTTCTAAATAATTTCACCAATAAAAAACTTTCATAGCTAAACATTTCCCTTGATAATGATTGTATTCACATATTTACTGTTACATTTCAGTATAGGACATCGTTTAACGTTTGATTTTTTATATTTTTATGTGGTTGTTATAAAGTTTCTATATTTTTTAACTCTATAATAATTAGTATTTTTAGTTTGTAATTCATCAAATCCGCGCCGTTTTGTGAGTGAAACGCAGGCGAAAAAGTTTTCCGCTGAAACATACAGTGATCACATGGCGCTCCTACTACGGTCATTTCAAGCTTGGCAGAAAGCGCGTCAAGAAGGTGAAAATGAGTTTTGCGAAAGGAACCAAATTTCCTCTGCTACGATGGAACTCATTGTAGGTCATAGGTGAGAGAATCCGTTTCATTTATTTTAAATTCGCAGAAAAAAGTACTCATCAAAAATTGTTGAAGTATTTCAAGCAACTTTGCCTCATAAATACATTGTAATCAGACTTGTCAACGAGCCTAGCGGCCACCAGCTTGAGCAGAGTATTGGATATACAACGAGCCTTTTTAAGCAAATCAAATTTATAGTCCTGCTTGTTAATTTGATTATGGAGATTTTTCTTATTTTTTCATTTAATATTCCCTACTTATAATCGTATTTTAGAAATGTTTATTAAATAATAGGAAGAGCAATTGAAACACTTTTGAGAGCACAATATTTTTTAAAAAAATTAGTCTGCCCTGCATTGTTAGCTGGTGCATTTAAATTTTGTCTGCTCATAAGCAAAGATAGTTTCTGGAAACTCTCACTTACTTTGTGTTGATGTAAGTTGACGTAAGTTGGCAGAGAATTTTAGTAATTGAATATATAATAAATGATAAGTTCTCTAAATGATAAAAAGGACGATTGCAATTCTTGTAATAATTAATTGTGGCAACACTTATTACTAGATTTGTGGTGGCGGTAGGAAGAACTTATGAAGGGTGACATATATGATACCTTGGCCGTAGAGCATAGTATTCCTCAGGGTGTTACAATATTTTTAAGGTGTGGTTGCTCCAAAAAGTATTAATATAATGACTCTATAAATACCAATATTTTTTCACTTTCTGGTATTCAGGCCACCTGAGTATGCTTAGCTTTTTGTTGCAAGCATACATTTAAAAATTAATAAACAAAATTACAAACATTGAGTATGCTTAGCTTTTTGTTGCAAGCATACATTTAAAAATTAATAAACAAAATTACAAACCTATTATCTATATTTACTACCTCTTATTTATATATTGCTTAGATATGCAGGAAAGTGTTATGTTCCTTAAAACATTACATAAATTGTTCTAGTAAAAGAAATTAACAATATTTTAAATAAAGTTCGTGTAAAAACTTGACAACATTTTTTGTGAAGCTCCAGTAGTTTTATTGAGCGTGTAAAAATACATATACAAATAAAAATAAGGACATATTTCACTTTTATATAGAATTAGTTTTTAAGAAATGCTTGGATAAGAGAGTAGCAGAATATAAATGCCTTTGTGGTTCTCTTTTCTTATGGTTTGTCTACATGCAAATGGCTAATTGCAATAATCCATTTCACTGTAAAATTGGCAATTAAGTTTTGCCATGCCAGTTAATAATATAATATCTGGAGATTAAACATATTATAAGATCGTTTTCAGCTATGCCAGCAATCGTCATTATCTCACTCAACATTACAATACTATCAAAGGCCTCATTTTTATGTTTTCCATAAAGGTCTAAGCAAAATATTAAAATTTAAGCAGTTTCATTTATGAAAAAAGGAGACACACCTCATTTATATTGTGCACTCTGATTTTTGAGATTTTGTTAATTTGTGAGATGAAAGCGTTTAACTATTATAAGAAACCAATAAAAAGCTAAAAAATTTCTAACCAATTTAAGGTTAATCCATGGACAAGTTTAAAGCAAATTTCGAAAATTTTTGTCTTCATTTTTAACATTTTTAAAAATGCGAATTGAATATTTCGTAGCGAAATGCAATCATTTACGGGATGGGCTCACATCTGCTCCAGGAAGGGTTGAACTCCCTAGCTCCCAGGCCTACGGCCTTGTATGACATGTTTATTGTTTAAGGTTAACAATGCAATTTGAATTTTAACAGAATTAAATTAGCTTTGTTGACGGACTGAAGCGGATATGAACCTATGCATATATTAATCAATACATTATGCAAATTATCCAATCAAATTCATAGTGTAGTGCATATGGGTCCCTATTAGGCAAAAGACTATCAGTGCCATAAAAGAAAATTAATTTGAGTCGAATAATTGGTATTTTGAAACGCTAAAGCTTGTATGGTACCGACCAGATCTGGTCCAGAAGGCCTGGTAAGAAAATACCCACAAAGTCATAAAAGGGTAGGATACAGATTGGCCCTATCAACACCCCCGATTGACAGCAGAAACCTTAAAGTTTCCTATTTTGCCTGCCTCTGCATGCTCTGAAAGGTTGGGGAGACAGGTCTTAATGTGCCGTAAATACCAACCTTTACTCTTATACTACTTTTAACAGCCCCTCGCTATACACTTCCAGCTATTAGCGGCCGCTTCCCTACTGGCGATCTGCGTATGGTCATCATTGATATGACGATTTAGAGCTTTCTGCAATTTATTGATAAGTTAAATGTCAATTTTCAATGTTGCTTAAAAAGTTGTGTTAATTAAATGGCCCCAATTAATTACAATTAATTGATCACCAATTTACTGTTCCTAGCCCCTGGCAGTTAGTAATCGTTAAATCTGTTCAACTTATTTGTATCCAAGCATAACAAATTTTCACTTAAAACACAATTTTTCTCAAAATAGTTAAGCAATTGGAAGTGCAATCGACGATTGCTCCACAAATGAAAATTATTTTTTAGCCTCAAAGCACATTTTCGCAAAATCATATTCAGTATACAAATACGCATGACCTCTTTTAGAAAATCAACATTTAACTTTAAGAGTTTGCAGAGATGTGGTCAAAATTTTGAAACCAGGAGTATTCGTAGATTACACACTAACCAAGCGCAACCCTCCCGTATTTCATGAGTACATAGGTGCACTTGCTTTATTAAAGCCAGTGCTAAATGTTTGTATCCCATCCTATCTCACCCCACGGGATTCACATTATAATATTACTACGGAATACACTTCAAATACTATTTATGAAAGTTTAGTTTTAGTCTCTACTAAATAGGACTACATGTACAAAGAGACATGCAAACCGACAAAATCTATTGACTTTTATTCACTTTTTCGTGTGTTATCCATAGATGAACGCGGGTGTAATTTTTTATAATCGCATCGCACCGCGCCCGCAATCTCACCGCATGCCTGTTAGAAAAATTCACCCGTACCCGCAATACACCCGCTATTATCTAAATGTCACCTGTCGGTTAAGCTAAAAAATATCAATCACCGAATTAATTTTCTATTAATTGTATTTGAGTGAACGATGTTCAATATATTACATTATATTGATTTCGTAGTATAATTAATATTGTATTAGTTTAGTATTACGCATGTGACATGATAAAAATGTCCACCCACACCGCCGCGGGGCATTTGAAATTCAGTACCCGCACAGGTAAACCGCACCCGCGTCCATCTTTGGTGTTGTCCCATCCCATTCCCTACTACAGTAACAATTTTTGCGATATTAACTGCCTCCGAAGTTCATGGTTTCACATAAAGAAACAATATAGATAGAATTTGAATTCCAAATGAACTTAGCATCTATGAAAGAAATACAAAAAGCTTTAAAATTATACAAAAACATTAATAAAAATAATGAAAATAGGCTTTAAGTTCAGCAAATGAAACCTTAAAGAGCAACACGGTATATACTTATGAATTCACTATGTCACCCATCTACATACATTTTGAAATATTTAAATGATTAATATTTTCGACTAATTAGAATCAATATCAAGTCTCACGAGGAGTAAACCATCCAAACACTGAGCAGTGGCAACGAGTTTGCTTGTCAAATAGTTTAAGGTCTCTTCACTTTCACTTTCCTCTGAATGAACAAAAAGCTGTTTGTGAAACTTTATTGAACGCAGGCATTGAGCCATAATTCCAATAACTTTTTTTCATTATTGATCCGAATGATCTCGTCCTGCTGCATAGAGTTATATTCGTCAGTCAACCTAACCGCTTCCTCTCTTAGATTATTCTCACTTTCCAATCTAACTTTTCTAGACTTCAACTGTCGCGTTTCATCTCGCTGACTGCGAATATCTGAAAGCAAGTCTCCATCTGAATCCAGTGTGGATGATTTTCGAGATTTCAGAACCATGATTTCATTCTCTAAGGAAACTATTGACTCCAAAAGCGCACGATTTTAACTTTGATAAAATTGCATTTCTGAAGCATTCTTTTCAAATTCCTCGCTTAATGTTTGCGTTCCATTTGTCAAACGAACTAATGTGTCTCTAAAAAACATTAAGTTAATATAGTAAAATCACAAAACCAATTAAAGAACTTTATAAACGGGTTTATAGACTAGTCATATTAAAATATTAAAAAAATTATTATTGAAAATATGAAAAAGCAGATTTAATCATGATAAAAATATGCACTCATAATGAAAATTAAAGATTAAAAAATCAAACCTGTGTTGTTTATTCTCTTCTAACAACAAATATAACGCCTTTATCTGATCTGCGTTCATGCCACTCATGTCGATAGTTTCTAATTTGCATGCTTCTTCAACTTCTTCAATACCTTTCCTAGATGGAGTATTTCTTATTTCTAAAAAAAGCTTTAATGTCAAGAATGTTTTTCTGACTAAATCAAGTTAATACAAATCAATCGATGAGAACAAGAATGAGTAAATCGTATTTTGGACAAAAATTAAAGTAGTTAATTTGAATACATTTTATAGGAACCAAACTAAAAAAATACCTGAAAATAGTTCTGAAAACACATTTTTTAACCTGTTCGAGCAATCCTTTGAACATTAAATGGTTTCAAGTCAACCCCGACATGTGTACTCCATTATTTATTTTAAAATATATTGTTTTTCCAACATTGGTTACCTTCCGGTTATTCGGTCTTATTGGATTTGTACATGGTTTGATAAAATATATTAGAATATGATTTCAAAAAATTTATGTAAATTTTGCACCCATGGACAACCCATGCCCTAGAGAAAGTACATATACAACAGAAGCGCTTTGGGTTGCTGTCACTCTGATTCTAGGACAAGGATATATTTCTAAAAAATTACTTAGGAGCTGATTGAATGCAATGTGCTATTTTATGTGATATTGTTGCTTTCAGCTTTCCTTTATTAATTACACATTTATTGCTATACATTGTTTAGAGCGAATGTTTTGGGTCATCTACGGTTGTCTGGTTTTGTTAAGGCCAAAGGTGGAGGTGATATTCGCGACATGAATTCAAATTCTGAGAATTGGGCAGTGGTCAAAGCGGCTTTGTGTGCTGGTCTTTATCCCAATCTTTTATTTTATAACAGGAAGACTCTTAATTTGGTATCGCAAACAATTCCTAACGTTAGTAATGGCTGTTAGTCCATTGTTTTTATATTAATGTTTTCCTTTTTTACATTCATGTATAATTTAATGGAATTTAATATGGACGACAGTTATAGAAAACATTTTTTCGCCCAGCCTATTTTCTGGTAACGCTGAATTATTGCAATGGTTGCAATTGTTTTCCTGTACAAAATGTACATTTTACATCAGTATTTAAAAAAGTTGGTCGTTATTTGTAAATAAATTTTTTTCACGATTACGATTTTTACCATATTGGTCAGTAATCGTTTTGCGGTTAATTTTAACTTACTGCCGTGTGTTAGCGCATAAAAAGCTCAAATACCGCGAATTCGGAATCGTCGGGTTATTGTAGTAATACGCTACTTGCAGTGCCACAAATTATTGTTGCCAAAGGTTAAAGTTTGCTACAAATTTTTTATACAGGATGGACCTCTACTATAAAATTCGAATTTTTTGATGTATAATAATTTTGGTATTTTGTTTTCAAAATCGCATTTACGATGTTTTTTGAAGTGATAAATTTTTGAGGTTATTGCAAATTGAATCGTTACACGAAACTTGCATATTGCATGTTTCGTCTAAACAAAGTAATGTAAGTATTACAAAACGATCACTTATGTCGGATAGACATTTGATATTTTCCTTAGGCTTATTAAAAAACATTTACTTTGGTATATGCATTTTTATAGTAATTAACAAGTTTAGTAGAAATATTTTTCAAGTAACGTTTCTTATTCCAATGCTAGGACGGATTATTGTATGTTGGACACGATGGAATAATTGATATTTTACGGCACCTCTAATAATTTTCTAATGTATAGTAAGTTTGATAATAAGTATATTTCATGTGGAAGAACTATGTCCTAGATATGAATTTAACCATAGAACACTAAGCAATTTCTAATTCAAAAGTTTGGAACAGTTTTTGCTCGGAAGAACAATGTCGAGGAACAAATTTTTCAAACGAACTTCTTTAGTATTTGGCTATTCGACATAATAGACATACTTCTGATCAAATTTGGTTAACTATTTAAAATTGATCATGATCACGTTCAACTTGATTAAAGATTGGAAACAATGCAATCAAATAAGACTTCAAATAATACTGCTGCAGGTAATCAGTGTTGGAACCGTGACTTGATTTTTCGGCACGAGCACTGCACGATATTTGAAAAAATATCAAACACAGGCACAGCACGAAAATCATACATAAATAAAAAAAGTTGTTTATTTATTGTTAAAAATTATTAGATATCATGCAGGAAAACCAATTTCTAAATACTGTTTGAAATTTTAGCCAATTTTCAATACACCTGTCATTTAATTTTAAGGCATAGAAACCTAAGTGAACCGCTTATTGAACAGAATTTAATAATTCCTCAACACCATGTATTTTACTGAGAAATAAAATTTCAACAATGACGTTTTGTAAATTTTCTAAATCTCATGAAATATTTATGCCTTTGCAATATCAAAACATCAAGCGTTCTCTTGACAACCATTGGCATTCATTTTTTTCTCGAAGTGGCTTCTTTGTAACATGGGAATAATCTTTTTTATGCGGATGAATTTACTTTGGGAATAGTATGCAATTTGTTCGATGTCCAAAGCATGCATTGCTAGTAATATCGAATAACAAATATTTCTCAATTTTTGGAGATTGCATTGCAGCAATAGCGTTTAAAGATTATTTGGAGTTCATGACTACTGGTGTTGTGCAAGAACTTGCATGATGTAATTCATATTTCAATCCCAAAACACTTATTCAACGAAAGTTTATATGTACTTGTGTATAATATTCAAGGCCCTATATTTTTTACAGGCCACACCATTCTCATCTACTGCAGGGGAATTCATTAAATCTGAGCATTTTCATTTTGAATGTTTAGCATTTTCATTTAATATTTTTGAATTTGATAAATACGAATCGCTTTTCTAATTAGGAATGGATGGCCTGCATATTATATATCTATCGCCATTTGGGAAGACTGAACGCAAGAGCTAAGCTTTCTTACAAATCAGTTTACTAAAAATATTTGTAATTTGCATTTGAGTCAATGTTTAGGAAAGTTGCATTTGTTGTCCAGTCAAGGTAATTAAAATTACTGAAAAGACCATTGCAGAGCAGTGATCAATTTTTTACATATGTTTTCCTGTAAAATGTTTTTAAAATTTTAATATAATAATACTTTGCACGATTCATAAAATTTGTGCAGATAATATTTTACAATAGAATTCCGTTTGGAAGTTATTATCGAAAACTCTTTTTCTGAAAAGATCTGGTTTTCCATTTTGCTTTCTCTGATATTATTTCTTTGTTTAGACTAAACCGATTGCTTCTATTTTCTAGATAGTATATTTATGAAAATAGGATCAGGAACTAATTGCATATACACTGATTTTACTTTTCTAACTGCAATTTTTGTGTTTTTAAAGAAATTTCGGCATGTCCTTTGATATGGAACTCGGACTTTCTTTTTAGTGATTCCTGCCATTTAAGTAACTCTAAGTTGTTGCTAATAGTGTAATTCCTTCGATCTGCACAGGCTCTTACGAAAACGAGTCCAGGGTCTCTTACGAAAACGAGCCTCATATGAATCTTCTATATTTTTCCCCTATTAAATTTTTGCAAAAAATGAAATAAAATCACTTGTCTAATATGTATGATATGCTTACAAATGATTAGAAGGTCACAGTTGAAATTTGAGAATTTGCTTTGGTTAAATATTTCCCATTATAAATGACGATTATAAATAATGATATCCTAAAGATTCCAGAAGTGGGCTTCCCCGTTAATAGATTTTTGTGAAATTAATTACTTCCTTTTTGGATTAATTTTTCCGATATTAGTTGTCATTGCAGGAACTGGAAGCATTCCAAGCATTATTATTTTTTAAAATAATATTTACTGCTTTGCAAACTATTTTGTTTTAGGTGAATATCGCCTCTGATTCGGTCATTCTCCGAGCATCTCCTTTGCAAGAAGCAGAAATTTCAGAATGGCTAAGCAAATTGCCTAGTGATTGGATAATGCACGAAAAAATTACCAAGTATGTGCACTTGGCAGTTTTAATTATTTTCTTATCATAAAAGAGCAATTTAATATTTTTAGCGTCATACAAATAACGTTGTGCATGTATTCGTTTTAAATTTTGTTCGTTGTCCAATCGATTCACTGTCACCGCAACGTTACATTTAATCTACGAATGACTTTTTCAACATTTCTGAAGGGAATTATTATTATTTTTCACTTCTTTACTGTGATAGGGATTAAGCTAACTACGAACAGTACTGGTGCTAAGCTGTCTCCCTGGAATATAACCCGTCTAAACCTCAACCCTTGCCCGTCTATATCAGTCTGCCACTTTCCCATCTCTCTCCTTAGAAACTCAACCCATTTTCGTGAAACTCCATTGGCCTCTAGCGTCCTCAATACCCACCTATGTGATATGCTGTCATATGCTTTCCTCAAGTCTATCCATGCCATTGCTAAGTTTGTATTCCTTCTACAATTCTCCACTGCTGCCTGGTCTATTAACAACTTATCTTTGCATCCTATCGTCTTTGTCCTACATCCCTTCTGCTCNTTTATTACCATTGCTCGTCCTCAAACCATCTCCATCTATGCACTTGCATGTGGTCATTGTCATTGTCGCTCACTTTCCTAATCCAAATTCCAACCCAGAACCTCAGCTTGCATTCTCCAATGTCTCCACTTGCTTCTGCAACAACTTCCTTGAACTAGCATACATCTTCAGGTCGTCCATGTACCACAGATGACTCACTGCTCTACCATTCTTCTCCAACTTATATCCTATACCTGTTTTCTTTAACTTTTCTGTGCCACTTTCCTATCTCCCTCTCTAGAAACTCAACCCATTTTCGTGAAACTCCATTGGCCTCTAGCGTCCTCAATACCCACCTATGTGATATGCTGTCATATGCTTTCCTCAAGTCTATCCATGCCATTGCTAAGTTTGTATTCCTTCTACAATTCTCCACTGCTGCCTGGTCTATTAACAACTTATCTTTGCATCCTATCGTCTTTGTCCTACATCCCTTCTGCTCCTCTGGTATCAACCTGTTCTGTTCTAAGTAACACGCCAGTCTACTTGAAATCGCAGAAGTTAGCAATTTCCAAGTTGTTGGCAGACATGTTATTGGCCTAAAGTTGCCTGCCTCAATCCCTTTCTTTGGGTCCTTCTGTATCAGAAA
>CABFPE010000310.1:0-38929 GCA_900660155.1 Hofstenia miamia
CCATATGGCGTTATGAATGCTGTTTTCTCGATATCTTTTGGTTCCATCAGAACCTGCCAATAGGCTTTGCATAGATCAATGCATGTGAAGTATTTGTTTTTTGTTGCTTCGTAAATCATATCATCGATCCTAGGTAATGGGTACGCGTCTTTCTTTTTTACATCATTAAGTTTTCTAAAATCTATGCATAGCCTATACTTGTCACCCTGTCTGACGAATACCTTTGTTGACGCATAGGGACTTTTGCTCAGCCTTATAATTTTATTGTCAATCAACTCATTCAAAATCGTATTGTAATTTTCTTTTAAATTCTC
Organism: Hofstenia miamia; assembly: GCA_900660155.1. Classification (NCBI taxonomy): domain Eukaryota; kingdom Metazoa; phylum Xenacoelomorpha; order Acoela; family Hofsteniidae; genus Hofstenia; species Hofstenia miamia. The sequence continues at coordinate 315 of CABFPE010000310.1, forward strand.
TGGTACCCTTCTGCATGGTAATCTTATCGGCTCATCTGTTGTAGTAATGATTTTATGTGTTTCGCCAATGGCTTTTCCTACGCTAATCTCGCCAAAATTGGACGGCATTTTCATGAGTTCATTCTTTATATTCTCTAATTGTTCTTCCTCTTTCCATGTCCATTCAAATGGTTTTGACTTTTTTAACAACGTTGTTATCTTATTTGTCTTTTGAGTGATATTTGGTATAAATGAACCATAATAGTTAATGAAGCCATTACCTTTTGTACATCTTTCTTAGTCTTTGGACTCTTAATGTTAAGCATCATTTCTTTTGCATTATTCTTCATCTTGATTTTCCCTTGTTGAATCTGTCTTCCCAAAAAGACTACTTCTGTTTTCAGAATTTCGCATTTTTTTCCATTAACATGTAGTCCGGCATTGTACAAAATCGTTAGTGTTTTATCTAATTTTTTCAAATGTTCCTCTATTGTATTGCTTGCAACTAATATGTCGTCTATGTAAGCACATACTCCTTCATCCATTTTTTTATTATCTTGTTTAAGAACTTTTGTCACATAGCGTTGAAAAGTCGCCGGCGCATTGCAAAGTCCGAAGGCCATATACATCCATTCAAAAAAACCATATGGCGTTATGAATGCTGTTTTCTCGATATCTTTTGGTTCCATCGGAACCTGCCAATAGGCTTTGCATAGATCAATGCATGTGAAGTATTTGTTTTTTGTTGCTTCGTAAATCATATCATCNTAACAAAATACTTAGATTTTATAAGTTAGCAAAAAATTATTAGTAATATATGTATATTAGTTACAGAATATTAGAATTAATAATATGGAGTTTTGTATCCAGGATGCTTGAAGGAGGGGGTCAAGGGACCCAACAGGGAGGGTCATGCCCCCTTGGCCCCTTAGGCACGGCTCTTTACTTGATACAAAAAGCATGCGTAAAAGACATTATTTACATATTTTCTTATATAATTTTAGCAATTTCATCTATAAAATATTCATCTTCAAAAAATGCATCAGTAACGTTTCATTTGCGAAATTATTTTTGAATTTTATTAGTTTTAGTCTTCTTAACTACTTTTATAGTACTTCGTATAGATTTGCGCCTGATTTGTCTTCTCAAAACTTCAGCTAGTTCTAAGTACACACAGTACGTCAATTACTACTACTAGTACCTGTCTGAAAGGATAAATTGTTCTATATTTTGGTCAAATCAGTAAATTTTGTATTAACTTTTTTCAAGAAAACGCTTGGTAAAATTTCACTAACATTATTACCATTGCACAGGTGCACCGAAACTTCTACTTAAATGACCCTAACATGCATACGAAATATCAAATCAATCTTTTTTCCAACTTAGTGCAATTTTTCGAAGCATAAGTAAGCGTACTTCAAAGTATTTCTTATGAATTTTATGTTATTTCATCAAGCCAATCTCAGTGATTACGTCTGATTCAGTATACATGTAGATTCACAATTTTTACTATATAGATTTTTGACAACTGAGTAATTGACATTTTTTGAGATTTGTAGAAAAACCAATATGCAGGTAATTTAAGAATTGATATACCGATATTGGAATTTTTGCATTAACACTAGAAGCACCAAGATGAATTATTCCTTAACGAACCATGCCATTCACTTAAAATCAGTGTAGAAAATCAATTATTTTAATCCATGCATTCTAATATAAAACGAGGAATGTTTTTTTAAGAACGTTGAACTGATTTACAATAGCAATGCGTATTTTTAATGTTTAATTATCAAAAACCGGTCTAAGGTGCCCGGCTTGGTGCTTCTAGTTTAGGGCTCACACAGGATTTTCCGACGGGGGACATCTCAGCCATCATCAAGTGAGTCGCAAAAGTTTTGAAATTATTGAAAAAATAGATCTTAAAAATGCTGGTAAGGATCTTTGGTGTTAACATGTTTTATTTTTTGGGAAAATTTTTTTGATTTTAACAATCAAAACTAATTTTGAAAATCTGAAAGGGGGCATTCCACCGTGTCTCCTCTTCTGTACGTCACTGCTTCTAGTGTTAATAAAGCATCTATTTCTTTGCCTCCGAAACCAACTAAAACTTTTACATCCCATCGTTTATAAAGTGAGAGCAAAATGACTGCACTTCACTTTAATTTTGAGCATGGTAAAAAGTTTATTGTGAACTAAGGTATGAGGAAGGAAAAATAAAATAACTAGAGTAGAAGGGACTGGCGGGGAGTGAATTGACCATATTTTTGTTGAATACATTTTACGACAAAATGTTTTTCATCCAGTCAGAACTACTTGAAGATTAACAAAAATCTCGAAAGTCCTTTAGTCAGACAAAATTTAAGGAAGGATAGTTTTGGACAGATCGAATAAAAATATGTTCGTTAATATGATCCAGATCAAGTCTGGTGCGTTTGTTTGTGTTGGTCTTGAATGCATCGCTTGCTCTCAGACGGAATAAACAGATATTGGAAAGCCCCAGCCTTTTTCGGTTATAATACATTTTTTCAATTATATTGTATCTTGTTCTACGTAACAATTGTTCAAATGTATTTACATAGTTTTTCCATGTGTAAGGCTATTAATGAAAATGAAAATAGATTTATATATAAATTACATTGGCTGCCAAACTGTTTGTAGAAGGACAGCTATTTGCAGATTTGAAGCCTGCCCTACTCATCTTAGGCTTAGCATGACATAATTATATTAAGCTGAGGTTTCAGCAGTAGCGAGTCTATAGGACGGCTTTAGCTGTCTATAGTCCACCCAGTAGAACGTAATTCCAACCTCATGAAGAAGATATATGTAGGCTAGTATAGACCCAACCTTAATATCCCTGCATTAAAGAGATCTTTTAATATGATATTATATACAGTAAATGGATGTGTGAAACGTTCTTGCGCGCGGTCCTATGAAAAAATATATTGGTTTATATGATTTTAAACTAATAATTTTGCATACAGTACATACACTACAGTGGGCCTGGACGTTGACCGGTTTTTAGTTTTACTTGATCGAGGGCTGAGCTTGGCCCCAAATTTGAATGATATAATATAGGTAATGCATAGCTTATAATAGCCAGTGGGAAAATACCCATTAGGTAATAGAACTTGGTATATTCTGAGAGTTACTTCTGATGAGAAAAAACCAAGTCGATATCACCTTGTATATGCATTAGTGATGTGCGGCTATGGAAGTTATCCTAGGGTGCCTTGTTTACCTGTGTGGTCATATTACTATTATCGGGTACGGAAGGCATTGGATTCTAAAGTATGTGTATATTAAATAACATTTTTTTTCAAAAAATGAAATATAAAATATTGAAAAATGAACATATATTGAACGTGGAGTTTTTGTGTAAGCAGCAGCAGTAAAGAAAATTTCATTCTCGGATCCGGGCGTGCATGACTAAAAAATTTCAGGCACAGATGCTTACGAGTAAGAAAGTATTTTTGGTGGGCGGTTGTGGTATTAAAAAACTCTTCCCACACATCACAAATATCTACACTCTCATTTATAGCATTTCTGGGAACATTAAAATATGACTTGAGCATTTCGAAAAATTATTCTATAGAAAATAGTTAATTTAGCGTTCTTGATTGCATTAAAAACAGGGGCATCAACCTGGAGGGTTAGGTATTCACTTCTGATGCAGTAAATTCTTTTGGTTTTTCAGATTTGCAGACTGTCAAATTTTTATAAAACTAAAATTTTGTTACACAATTATCATAAAATTATTACGAGTAATGTACTTAATAAAAAATCTGTTACGTCATTATATTAGTAATTCAAGAAAATAATATTGCAATAATAAGTCATTGGAATTTGATGCATCAAAGTTTACAATAAAATGCATGCTTACTTCCTTAAAAACCAGTAAATTTTGTTTAATTAGTACTTAATTTAATACTTTGTTATTAATAACTTATTGAAAGAAAAATTCCATTCAATTTTCGTGAAACAGTTGTTAAACTTGTTCAACCATAAAACATATTGCATTAGGTTTAACATTAAACAGCTTGGCGTCCTTTTAAAAAGACAAATTTACAAAGTAATCATTGAAATCGGTGTCATTGATATGTGTATTGGGAAACATGGTTGAATGCAATGATAAATATTTCTAATCAAGCGTATTACCGTGGCTACAATAGTTGAAAGATTAACTAAAAGACTTAAATTCTCTTCATACCTAACGTTCATGTCAGTATAATGCTTTGAGCCATTTGAGGTAAAAAAGAACTTCAACTGCTTCTTGATAAGCATGGCATGTGCAAAGGTCAATGCAGCGGGACGAAAGAACAAACTTTCCTCTATCATGTAGTGCTTTCAGATTTTGGGTATATTGATTCGTTTTTGAGCTATAGGCATTTAATTATATTTTTTAAAACGTTAAAAAACTTAGAAAATCCTTGAGATGTTTAAGGTTTAAACTGCAAACAGGGCGTCTATATTTTTGCTGTTTTGAATAGGCTTAGGCCAATGATTGAAGCCATCATAGAAAACACATCGCCACAAGGAAAACATGTTAATCTAGGTTGTCTAACTAAATACTGTGGGTAGACGTAGATATATATTTTTTGAAAGAATAAATTGTTGGAAAGTTTAGTGTGACGCTTGGATATGAAATAAAAACCAGATACAAGATTTAATAAGTGAGACAATACTTGAATGGATCATTTTTTAGTTTTTTAAATTTAATATGTACAATTGAATGCAACGATCATGAAGATCAACACATCTCATTATTGCACCAATTACATTTGTTGGTGTAGATTCTGAGGATATTAGTGAAGAGATGATAAGGACCGGTTGCATATCTTTCCACTTTATCATGTAAACAGTTTTAATTTTTTTTCTTCTATCATTCTATGAATTCACTCTATTTGATATTCTTGCATGCGGAATTTGTTTCTGAATTTATTTAGCATATCTAAAGATTTTCATGCTAATAAAAACTCTATCAATATTATACATTGAACCGAAGTTTGAAATTGAAAACTAGTGCATTGTGAGGCAGCCATTTCAAAGTTTTTCTAACAAAATGACGTAAGCCTTGCCAGACATATTTTTTTACTATGGAGAGAATTACTTGTTCATCTATGGAAACCAGGTAATTGATAGCAATGTTCAAAATTCATTTAATTTGTTGAAATTGGATAATCTTAGCTTGACTACAACAGAAGCACTAATTGAATGCATTAAGCAAAATGTTAAAAGGCTATTGAGAAAGCATTCATCAGTTGAAAACATCATCTTTAGAAAAGTCAACAAACTCTCATATGTCTTCTTAGGTCTAAGATGATTTTTCAGAAGATTCATCTCTACTTCAATATGAAAATAACATAGTGTACATTTTAAATACAATTGCTTTATTGCCAAGGCTGTATATTTCAATTTAAATTTAGGAAATGAACTAAATAGCGAAATTGCTAAGCCCAATTCTACATTTTAATTTTTACATAGTAATAAAAGTTAATATAAAAATAATAATTTCATAATTAAATATTTCACATTGATTGCTTGTTTTACAAACATTATATTAAAAGTTTCATAAGAAGTTATCAAATCCTCACATAATGCTAAAATAATCATATAAATATCTATTCTTATAGAAACAAGGAGAAAACAATGATGACATCAGTAACAGTAAATATTTCTAATGCTAATGAATTTTCTTACATTTGCTTAAACTACATAAGATACAATCCGCCTCGGTTTAACGTACCCCCTGGGCCCAAATTCACAACTGAAGTTTATGTTTAAACTCAAAAAATGAGTTTGAGAAAATTTTAAAAATTTTGAGAGATTCGAATCACGAGATTTTAAAAATTGCGGTGTTCCTCACTCGTTATTGCCTCACAAATTTGGAAGCATCGAATGAAATTACATACATTTCCGCTGCAATCACGACCCCAATAAGTAAAGTTTTTGAAAGACTAATATTCAATCAAATGTTCGAGCATATTAAAAAACATAATCGGCTCTCTGCAACCCAATTTGGATTTAGAAGAAGTTTTTCAACGAATGATGCACTTATCCAGGCAACAGAGAACTGGCGAAATTCATTGGATGATCAACAATATGTTGCTATTGCATGCTTAGATCTCTCTAAGGCATTTGATTCAATCGACCATGACATACTAATAAAAAAACTAAAACGTATGGGATTCTCCCTCGATAGTACTAGTTTAATTGCGAGTTTCTTAAGTAATAGGAAACAACGAGTTAAAATCAACTCAGTACTTTCAGACTGGCTGTATATTGAAAAAGGTGTTCCGCAAGGAACCATTCTTGGACCTCTTCTGTTTAATATCTATGTCAATGATATGGACTTTTATACTAATTGCAATCTTATACAATATGCAGACGATACCTGTATATTTTCCGCCAACAAGTCATTAGATGTTGNTTCTTAAGTAATAGGAAACAACGAGTTAAAATCAACTCAGTACTTTCAGACTGGCTGTATATTGAAAAAGGTGTTCCGCAAGGAACCATTCTTGGACCTCTTCTGTTTAATATCTATGTCAATGATATGGACTTTTATACTAATTGCAATCTTATACAATATGCAGACGATACCTGTATATTTTCCGCCAACAAGTCATTAGATGTTGCAATAAAAAAAGTGGAATCCAACTGCCAGTCACTAAGCCATTATTTCGCTATGCACAAATTACGCATTAATGCCGAGAAAACGCAATTTTGTATAATGAACCCCTTTTTCAACAATAACTTGCATACAAATAAAAATTTGACTATAAAAAATGCAATTATTTCTACAAGTGATACTTTCAAATATTTAGGAATAATAATTGACTCAAAACTTTCTTTTTCCGAGCACATTAAATCTACACAGAAAAAATTGCTGCTGGCATAAGAACTATTTCTCAGGTTGCTGACCTATTACCTCCTCATACAATAAATCAGCTATTCCACGCATTTGTTATAAGCCACCTAAATTATGGGAGTGTACTATTTTCAAATTTGAGCACATCATTGATAAATAAACTTCAAAAAAATTGTCTCAACATCTGATCATAATTAAAATTCTGCGTATTTTTAAAAATTTAGCACTATACCATACCATTAACCAATTCAAAGTTTTCAATAACTTATATTCAATTAAGAATATAATTGTGAGCCCTTTCCAAATTTGAGCTTGAAAAAGTGGTGTTGGTGCTACATTATTAATGACTTTTGTCAATGATGTTTGACAAACGTCAGTGCAGTTTAAATTTTAAGTGAGACAAAATTCATATACTCTCCTGAATAGCAAATTAAAGAAATCAAGCAACTCTAAAAAAGTGCACTGAGCTACCCAATTTTGACGAAATCCAATGGCATGATCATTGCAATTAGTGGTGGTTTCCATACTCATCATTATCACATATAATTATAAAACCTTGTAAGATGGGAATATGCTGTCACCAGGTTGCCTCAATCGAGTTATCAAATCTTAGTTTACAAGAAGTTTATGGTATAATTTGCTAATTAATATTTTAGGATTTTAAAACTTTCTTGGATGTAATTATCTATAAACTAAAGTGTTCTTCAATAATAATTGACACGAAATTAATTCGACACTTCTCAACAAGCTTAAGCCAAAGTGCAGTAAAACACGACGAGATTTCCTTTAATTAATAGGTATATCACACACAATGAGCACCAATCACTAAAAAAGAAGCTCCTTTTAAATCTATTAGAATGATATAGGCAATTCGACAAAAAAATTCCAAGAAAATGATAAGGACTATTTTTTCGAGAATTCATCAACAATCTGAAGAAGTTTGTTTATGGGTAAGGTCACCATAATTGCAACATTCGCATCGAATTTATTTTACTAGTCATCAAAAAGATTAATGTATGAAGTAATCTATCAGAAAACTATCTGTTGATATCTAGCTTTCTTCCAGAGATATGAGAGCATTAATTAAGAAAATTCGTTAATCAGCCCAATCCACCAGCCACTTAATTTAGTGTCAAGAATTTGTCCCACCTATTAAAAAAGGTGTTCCGCAAGAAACCATTCTTGGACCTCTTCTGTTTAATATCTATGTCAATGATATGAACTTTTATACTAATTGCAATCTTATACAATATGCAGACGATACCTGTATATTTTCCGCCAACAAGTCATTAGATGTTGCAATAAAAAAAGTGGAATCCAACTGCCAGTCACTAAGCCATTATTTCGCTATGCACAAATTACGCATTAATGCCGAGAAAACGCAATTTTGTATAATGAACCCCTTTTTCAACAATAACTTGCATACAAATAAAAATTTGACTATAAAAAATGCAATTATTTCTACAAGTGATACTTTCAAATATTTAGGAATAATAATTGACTCAAAACTTTCTTTTTCCGAGCACATTAAATCTACACAGAAAAAAATTGCTGCTGGCATAAGAACTATTTCTCAGGTTGCTGACCTATTACCTCCTCATGCAATAATTCAGCTATTCCACGCATTTGTTATGAGCCACCTAAATTACGGGAGTGTACTATTTTCAAATTTGAGCACATCATTGATAAATAAACTTCAGCTGCAATATAAATGGGCTTTAAATGTTTGCAAAAAAAATTCTAGTAACACCAAAAATTATATTTTGGAAACGTGTCCTTCTCCTCAACAATTAATACAAATTAATATTGCTACATTATTTTTCAAAGCTGCTAACGAAATTTCGCCTTATGATAAGATAAATCTCCCTGAATTCAAGAAAACTTTCAATAGACGGTCTAAGAAATATGTTTTCATTAGGTTCAGACGTAAAGTCAAAGAGAACTCATTTTTAAACGTAGCCACAAGGCAATGGAATAATCTACCTAACGAAATTAAGCATATTACAAAACTGAAAGAATTCCGAAATAGTGTGAAAAGATTTATTCTTAAGCAAAAATTCATATCAGGAAGATCTTGGACAAGGTACAAATTCTATAATAGCAATTACACAATTACTAGAATGTAGACTTATTCTTAGCCTTCTTAGCAATGTATAGGTTTGTAAATAGTATGATTTGTTTTATTTTTTTTAAATGACGCTATTTTGAGAAGCCATCAGTTTGTATTAATTGCTTTACCTTTATCTTATCTTATCTTATCTTACCGCATAATGCAAAAGAGCACCATCATGTTGGTAATACATTCTCTCTATTTTGAGTGAAGTAAGAAACAATTTGATTCTTCAATGCTTCACCAGTACTAACCGGCTTTCATGGTTTGCTCTGAGATATCCAAGCCAATGAGACAATTCCATCCAATCGCTTCCCAAACAGTGAGATATCTGGTTGCATGAGATTTGCATTAAAATTTACATTGAGGACTCTCAACTGACGAATAATGAGTATTGTGGTTATTGATGGTTCCAGTTAGATAAAAATTACACTCAGCAGAAAAGACAATTTTTCTGGACCACGCAGGATCGACGCGAAACTTGTCTCAGAATTGCACCCCCTTGTCTTCCATCACCATCAGATAGAATTTGACAACAACTCGCCTTGTAAAGCCTCATCCCATCTTTTTTCAAACAATGAAATGTACTAAAAGGAGAAATGTTATTATTCTGAGCAATTTGACGAACTGAAGTTTGTGATTTTTCAGTAACATCTTTCCCAACAGGCTCAAATGTATCGTCTCCAGATGTCTTGCTCTATTGTTGAACAAGGATCCGGTTTCCAAAAGTTTAATATTTAATGGCTCATTCATAGATATCCAGTGACGGAGCGTGGGTCACATTGCCTAGTGTGCAGCGCAGAGTTGCTAGTGGCTCGGTTTGGTTTCGTCATTGTATTTAAATAAAAATACGTCAATGCTAAATCGAAAGTTCAAAATTTTCAATGGAAATCGCTGCAGTCATTGCTTAAACTTGAAGCCATCCATACCATGATTAAATGTATAATTTTTTAAGTACTCTACATTAACATAAAATATGATTTAAATGAATATTTCATAATATCAGATATCAAGTAAAATATTTGATTTGGATACCTTAGTTTATTTAACAACATCACGAAGTATTAAGACATCAGACAGGGCCAGTACGTGATATGTGATCAGACCAACTTTTCAATTTCAATCAAGACCGGGACTCATTTGCTATTATTTTCGAACCTCTGTATTTGGCATGGAAGCAGAAACAGATGACCTACCAGAGATAGAATCGAATCCAACATTTAAAGATACGATCCGAACTTTTAAAAAAATTTTAGGTTTCAATACGGAACAGATTCGAATTTAAATAAGTATTCTAACAATAAACAAACATAAATTTAAAAAATATTTATGTTTTCTTATAATGCGAATAGAAAATTTTAAGTGCTTCAACACAATCTTGGGATAAAAAAAATGACATTACTTACGAAATAGTGCATGCAAATCAACTTATTTGTAAGCTATTTTAATAATCTAATTCCTAAAATAGTATGCAGACGTTCCATGAACATTTTTGTATTAGTGATTATAATGATGACAAACTTTTTTAGTTCAGTACTAAGTTGATCTTGGCATTGCAAGTTGCTTAGAGTGCATAATTAAATGAGATTTTGATTGAAGAGCATCCCAAATTATATTAGTATTTTTACATTTTGCTGTGCTTACAAAAGTTAAGGTATTCCGCTTGCTTCTCTGTGTTCCGTGCTTTTTTATAAATATTAGAGAGAATCCTTTTCAGAATTCTGCTCTTCCATTTGCAAGTTTGTACAAACAAATGTTTTTGGTTGTTTTACTATCTTATCATTATGTGATGGCTAACACGAATAGCATTTTCAGAACCTGCATTGCATTTGGAGAGCAGCATTGATTATTTGGTTTGGTTTCTAAATTATAAATTTTTTTAAAGCTTTGTTTGTTGAGGAAGGCAATCAGTATTTTTTAGTTTGCAAGTGACACTTATCTTCAATTGTTTCTATAAAAGAATGGAGAATTGTAGTTTCAGTTTGATATGTGCATTGATGATTGTGCTAGTGTGTCGAGGGAGTTTTTCTATGATGTTGAATTTTTAGTATTCTGGTAAAGTTGTTATCATCATTTATGACATCAAGAATTCCACTCTCCACTAAATGCAATTTGGTATTCCTGTAATAATGCATCATCACATTGCAAACTCTTGTGTTTTTACCTGTAATAAATTTGGATTTCAAGGGTAACATTGCTTTGCTGATTGCAGTAATTTTTTAAGTATGAATCTCTTTTTTAATAATAATAATAATAGAGCTGCTTATAGTTAGCATAGAGATAAAGTGGAAGTTTTTGCTTTCTTCAAGGTCATTTTGGCATTTGTATGCAATCATCTTTAAATTGCTGCATGTTGAAGTTGAAATCACTGAGATATTCAATTGTACATGATTTACATTTTTTACATTAAATCTGATTTACCTTGTAAGCCAATCAGAACTGAGCAATGTTGGAGTAGAACTTAGCAGGGCTATAAATTTACTTAAACTAATATTTTTTAAGTTTTTTGGTTATAACGATAATGGCTGGTCCATGAGCTGTGCTTGTTATCGAAATTTCTTACTTGCCAGCATGCTATGATAGAGGAACAATTGCGTGAGTGATGATTTTTCACATATCTATTTGAACTTAATAAAGCCTCCTGACACAGCAAGCAAACAGAATCTTTAATGCCTGCCTTGGAGCTTAATACCTTGAAATTTCAATTAAATATCTAAAATTTATACTGTCTTGGACATTTTTATCTTGAATTTATAACGTCTTGGATATTTTAAGGTTAAATTTATGGCGATTTGGGCTTTTTGAGATTAAATATTTGTTGTCATAATGTTGATATTTTCACTTCTATTCAAAAAGATTATGCCCTTTTAATATCGTCAGCAGCTTATTTGCTGATCTATTAGTTTGGAATTAATATTCATTTCATGAAAGTTTTTTATGTGATTTTGACTTAATTTTGTTTTAGTAAAATTTTGGAGATTGCATTTTTTCATATTTGCGATTCATATGTATGTATACAGTTACGACAACTTGTGTTAAATCTATTTTTAAGTTTTTTTTGAATAGACTATTTGAAATTATATTTAAAATGAGCACTAGTGCAATTCGAATCACCCTCAATTGAGAGATTTAAAGTGGCCGAGTATGTGCCAATGAATAACCATAAAAGGTTCTTCAAAAACATATATCAAGTGAAGCATATAGAGATGCCTTTAGTAAATACAAACACTAGAAAGCGAGTAAATAGAATTATTATTATATTCAATGCATATGTATTTGCATTACATTTTCGCCATGAGTTCACAGTATTTACTATAGTTCGCTTAACTGTTAAACAATGTTAAACGAAGTATGAGGTAACAAGTTACCCCAATTTAAAAGAGCCTAAAGCTGTATAAATGACTCTACATATGAAAATTTGTAAATTTCTTCTTTAGATTTTACGCAAAAATAATTTTAGAGGCTTTGCATAAAAATCTAATTTTAATTTGCAGAATATTTTTACAATTAAAACTTTTGATCCAAGAGTTGGAGAGAGGTTAAATTTACAACTGCTACTCTCCCCAAGGCTAACATTTTCAAGAAACTTGACCAGCTGACCACAAACAGTGTTTTGGATTCATTTATCCCAGCAAATATAACTTCAGGCTGAATTTGACCTTCAATTTAAAACTTTGCTCATAATTTCTCAGCAAGTATTTCAAATAATATTTTTTGCAGTAAACATAAAACTGGAAAATAAAGAGGAATTAGGTTAGATGCTTTGTAATTTGCTTAATTTAGTCAGCGGATAATATGTTAATCTGTTCACACTATAGACTTTGTTTCTTGAACTAGACATTAGTTAAGTGTAATACTAATTTACATACACATTTTGACAAAATCAAAGAATTTGTCTAATTGTGACAGGTTTACATCAAAATTATACTTGCCTTCAAGAACCATGTATACAACGAAATATCAATATCTAATCAACCACAAATAGAAAAACGCACATCACTTTATATTTGCTATAACTAACTAAATTGATACCTTCGACACTCTCACATAACTATATGCAAATTTGCATAGTTTGGTTATATTTCGGCCGCAAGGCACTTGGCCCAACTGCTCAAGCAGTAACTACTGTCCGTAGGTAACTTGCAAGCAGCTTGTGAGGCGGCCTGCATTAAGTTCATCTCTAATATATTCAAACACCATTGTGATATTGTAATAGTTACCGTAAACTGGGGTAATTTGGAACATTGGGTTAATTCGGAACGCCTCAGTCTTTTTATATAAAGCACCTTCGTAACCACATGTTTATGTGATTATTTTTTGCAAAAACTTTATAAAATGTTTAGGTACATTGTGGTTACGAAGGTGCTTTATATAAAAAGACTGAGGCATTCCGAATGACCTCAATGATCCGAATTACCCCAGTTTACGGTACTCATTGATTGTTAGGTTAGGGAGAATAAAATAAGAGTGATTTATGTTTGATGAAAAGTTTCTCATATATAATGAATTGGACTACATTATCATTATCATTTCCTTCACCTTGATCTAGAATTATATCGCTTCATTAATATAAATCTTTTCTTCATCATGGTAACCGAAAAAACTGGCGAACTGCAATCATGTACCTTATGAACTCCAGCTAATACATAGAATCAAATAAATGCCTCAAGCTCATGTCTATCTCCTTGCTTTTAATGAATTCAATTCATTTCTAAATGAATCAGTTCCCATAAATTTTGACGAGTTTGCAATTTTGTATAATGGAAGCAGTCCTCTAAGATTTCATCCATAAATATATTTATAGAATAAGATGGTTTCACAACCTGTACATGATTTGGTGCTCCAAAATTAGTATGAATATTGTTTCGAGATAGCTCTCTCCCCACTGGGTTGTTTATTTTATTGGAAATTGAAGTCCAAAATCTACTTAATGAACCAAATTGCACTTCCTAATAGTTAGTAGAACTTTAAGGATTTAAAATTTTTTCTTTTAAGTCACCCACTGTTACATCAATGTTTTCTGCAAAATTGAGAAATTTTATCTATATTTAAAGTTTCATTGGGATTTTTTAATGTTATCTATCTCCTGATTTCTCATATATACTAAATTCAAATTCTAGAAGCTTTTAACTTGATTGTCTTCTTCACAACAAAGTTACCCTAAAATTAGACTATTAATGTTTTTGTTCAATCTAAATAGCAAAGTTAAGATGGCTTCCAAATTGTGCAATCAAAAGTTCTTAAAAATGTAGAAAAGTCACAAAATATCAGGCTCTTCCTATTTGATTTTAGCTCAAAATCCTATTATAGTTGTTCTTGATGTAACGAAATTACCTCAAGCTTAGCTTAACCGTTAAATGAAATTACTATAGATCCTATTTTTGATGCATAGTGCAATAGTCATCATTGTTTTCCTTGCCTAGGAGAGATTTGAACCCACATTGTCTGCGACAGTTAGAGTACAAAATGCTACTCTTATATAAAGAAAGGTCCAAGTGGCAAGAAAAATTATCTTGTTAAAAGGTGATTACACTTTAAATTTAATGCTAAAAACTCTAATTCGCTAAATATTTAATGATAAAAGACCAAGGCGCTATAAATTTAATGTTAAATAGTTCAATGCCAACTAGGTTATATAGGTTTAAATCAGGTCCGATTCAATAGTGGAGCAGGTCAGATCTGGTCAGGTCTTAATCCAAAGGGCAGGTGAACTGATCTTGTTTATTATTCGTCAAAATATTTTTCTAAAAGCACCTATGCAAAAACAATAATATGCCACCAACAATGGAGGATTAATAACTAAACAGTGTGACGTTTCTGATGGCATACACTGTCAATTATTCAAGGGCTATAGTTGCTTATAAAGATTGTCTTAGAAAATATATTTGTTTGCACTACAAATGTTATTCTAATTAGTCTGGGGCGTACGTACCTCACATTTTAAAAGGTTTAACAAATCATTTTGCTCAATATTTAAAATGATCTATTTATTTATTTATTCTACATGTTTTCCATGACTTATATGTACAGTAATATTAATATGTTTAAGGTACAAATCTGACAATGAAGTTTATTAATGAGATACTTCAAACATGGAATGTTTTCTGAAGTACAAAATGCAATAAAAATAAATACTCTCATCTACTACTACTCCCAACTATTTCCCAAAATTGGAAGTGAATGAAAATGAGTAGTTAACTGAAACAGGATATTTATTTTGGTGAATCATATTGAAAACCTTGATAAGATGGTGCACACATAGCAGCGTACACTTACAGTATATTGATTAAATATACTGTAGGTGCCTGTCAAGAATTATCTTGCTTCAAACAAATACAATTAGAAGTAAAGCAAGTAAGCAAAATCTTCTTTTAATAGCTATCAAAGATGGCAGCGTATATACCACCCAGTGTTGAAAGTGTTAAGGACGCTTGCAAACGAGCAGGATACGATCTACCAGAAGAGGAGATACATTACCAACATCAAGCAGCAATTGGAATGATGGATTCTTTAAACATTCTTAATAATTATGATATAAACAATTCTATTGAGCATCGTGATATTGGGGAAGCGCCAAAACCTGAGGTTAACACGCATAATCAATGGGCGTGGAGATGTAATATTCAAACAGCAAAATCAGGTAAACTCGCGAACAAGAAAATTGGAGTAAAAGATTGCATTGCTGTAGCTGGTGTACCGATGCAAGTTGGATGTGCTGGTATTGTTGATTACATCCCTTCTTATGATTCACCATGTATTACATCATTGTTAAATGAGGGGGCTATAATTGCAGGGAAAACAAATTGTGAAAATGCCTCATTTTCACCTTTTTCCCACACTTCCTGCAATGGAGATGTTATGAACCCGCACAATAAACAAAAAACTGCAGGTGGATCAAGTTCAGGATCTGGCGTATGTGTAGCTTTGGGAGATGTGGATATGGCAATTGGAACTGATACAGCAGGATCTGTAAGGTTGCCTTCTAGCTACTGTGGCCTAGTTGGAATGAAAGTCACTACTGGTCTTATTCCACGAATAGGAGTGACGCCAATAGTTACATCTCTGGATACTGTTGGTCCTCTAACCAGAACGGTGAAGGACAATGCACTCTTCTTGGGTATAATGGCAAAGTCTAACAAAATGCTGCAGCCATTGTTGGGGGACTATGATTATTCTGATGGCATTGAAAAGGGAGTTCAAAATATGAGATTAGCCGTGTTAAAAGAAGGATTTGAGTTTGAACATTCCGATCCAGAAGTTAGTAGTATTGTTAGGAAGGGTATTGAAAATCTGTCCAATCTTGGTGCTACTTTTGATGAAATTTCAATCCCAGAAGTAAAAATTGGTCTTTTTGCTATCACAACAAATCTTTTCGAGGCAACATATTGGCTAGAAGATAAATATTGCCCTAAGGGTCATAAAACGCTCAGATATGAAATAAAAGAACATTTCAAGGATCAAAACAAACTCAGTCATTATGCAAAGTCATCAACCCTTCTACGTTATTACTTAAATGAAGAAGAAGCTGACAGGCTCATTGAACGATCCCATGACATCGTTGAAGTTCTAAAGAATAAATTCATTAAAAAATTAGAAAAATATGATGCAATCTGTGTACCAACAATACCAGGAAAAGCGCCCAGTATACCATCGAAGGATCTCCCTCTGCTTGATCAGTTTCCAACAAATCTGACAGCAGCAAGTAATACTGTTGCAGCAAATCTTACGGGACATCCTTCACTAACAGTAAATTGTGGTTTCACAACTGAAAACATGCCTGTTGGTATAATGTTTACAGGAAGGTACTTTGATGAAAGAACGCTGTACAGAATTGGCAGGGCTATTGAAAAACTTCAAAATTAAATTTGTGTGTTGCTATACGAATACTTAAATTATAATGGCTCAACGTTATAAAAATTCTAATTAGTTCTAAATACAACTTTTAATGGAGGTTCCAAAACAATTTCTAAGCACAATAACAAAATTGTCAGTGCTGTAAAATATACTAAGTTTCCATTTTTTTTAAATGATTTCAAATTGCTTAACTGCTTAACATTTTCGGCAGAGTCCTTTATGTAGAGTAACATGAAGGTTGGTTCCTATGACCTAGTACTTGAAATTCAAAATCTTTATGAAATGAAACTTTCTTTTGGAGCTCATTCTTTATCTCATTTGGAAGATCTAATTTTTCAGTCCGTCATATTTCTTGAATGACTGTGATTTCTGAACGATTTAAAACAGTACCTTTTTGGTTTTTAAGAAAACTAGAATTACTCGTAGTAACTAATTTGCAATATGACTGTTTTGTTAAACTTAGTAATTTTTTCATTTATTTAACATGTTGATGAAGTATTAGTGTGGTATCAGAAGTAACTGATATGTATTTAAAAATTGAAATAAGGTATTTTAGTATTTTAATATCTGGTTAAAAAGTTCTCTTGCTTATAACAAGCATTAATCATGCAAAAATCGGTGAATGGCTAAATAATAAATTGCGTGGGCCGAATTTTGATTTTATAGATAACACTGTCTGTGCACTTCTACGTCTTAAAAAAATAGATATATTCAATTTGAAAATTTTTTGCTGAAAACGAAAATGATGTATATTTTTATGATATTGTAGCGTTTCATAGCTATGTCAATTTTTTTTAAATTTAAAGTACTTTTTATCAACGAATATTGGCAATTGTTCAGATAAACAAAATAGTATGTGGCTAAACAAAACAATAAAAAGCATTTCTTATGAGAATCGCAATTAATATCATAATACATGTACTCAATCAGCAATGGATTTACTTATAATGTTAAGTATTTATTTACTGATAGCTTTTTATGCAACTAAGTATCCATCTATATCAGAGTCGCAACTAGCTTCAAATTTTGGATGGAGCAAATTATTTTGTTGCAACTTAAGGATATGCTATAATAGCAATTTTGTCCAAACCCTGCTCTGCAATTTTGCGTGCCACACGGTGCACTTCTATACAAAATTCAGGACAAAATTCGCCAGTATAGAATTTATATTATATGTACTAAAATATAAATGTATTTTTAAAATGATACTTGGTGAATCACAAGTCACATCAATTTTACTTCTAAAAATATTAACATACTAAAAGCTTGACTGCAATCAAATTGAAAATCATTGAATACACAAAGGGAATTACAAAAGTCACTTAAAGTTTTCAAACAAACCACCATTTTCCTGTATTACAAGATGATATGTTTGTACAAGCGCAGTGCATTTTATTGATATTTATTTCATCAATTTTCAGAACGATTTTTTCTTCAGGTCATCTAATTTTTTGATATGAAAATCTCAGAGATGTAAGTGGGTCTAGGACGGAAACGTTTGAAAAATTAGAAACAGTTTAAGACCAAAATTTCATTTTAATTTTTAATACTATGCTTATTTTGTAAATTTTTATTAAGGCTAAAGTAGGGTTTGGCAATTAAAATGTTAAAGGGCCGCAAAAATCCGGTCGATATGTGCCTTCAATACCAGAACTAACAGTCCATTGGAGATAGATCTTAGATCTGGTGATCTTGGTGTTCATCGATTTATCTGCAACAAATTTTGGAGGAATGCTCTGGATAGAAGAGAGAAATGAGGTGCTTCATTTTTCTTTACTGCAACAGTGGATCACCATAACTATACAAACATGCTACGTACGCATGATTTTCCTCAACTGTCATTTTCAGAAAGATGGGGCGCTGATGGGACTGCAGTTGCCATCAAAATAATCAGATTTATTTCACCTGTATTATATCTGTGAGGTGTATTAACGACATAAAATGAAATGAAATATCTATATTTAGAGTTGCTTTTTACAATATAAAATACTGTTTACAACTCTAAATAGCGTCAAACAATAGAAATAAAAGAACAAAACACATACAAAAAACATATACAAAAATAATATTTACAAAAAATAACTACAATTACTAACTTGGGCCATGGCGAATTTAGGTTAGATGCGGTCTATTGAATAATCACTATTATAAAATTTAAAACCTCGCCATTGGTATTCAAGCCTTTCCTTTGTATAATTCCAGAAGTATTTTTCAATTTCATTTTTGAATATTCTTAATTTATTTATTTTTTTATAGTTTTAGATGATTATTCCATATATTTATGGATGTGTTGAGAAATGAATTTTTCATTATTTTCTTGTTATATAGAAGAGGCCTAATTTATAAGGTATAAGCAATATTTTAGAGGATAGAAATTTGGATTTGTGGTATGGAACAATATTATTAAATATTTTAAAGAAAATAGTTAATATATTTTATAAATAATGCATTGTGGATTTAGAAAAGTTTTTGTTTACTTCTTGATTTCTGTTATAAACCTTATTAACTGCTATTTTTACAGCCCATTTTATTTGCAGATTGAATTTATTCAGAAGTTGTTGATTTTTGTCGGTATACAGTATGTTTCCATAATTAAAATGGCTTAGTATTAATGTGTGAATTAATTGAATTTTTGCTGCGATTGGAAGCTGTTGTGATACATTACTAAGAGCCTTAATTAAAATAGCAATTTTCTTAGTAACACTAGTTATTTGTATTGTAAAGTTTAGTTGAGAATCAAAAATGATACCTAAATATTTAAAAGAATTAACTTGTTTTATGTATGTGTCATTAAATTTCAATTTAAATTGTGAACTAATTGTGGAATCATTGTTAGATTTAGATCTATTCTTAGTTGTAGTGAAGCAAAATATTGTGCAAGAAGAGTGCAATTTTCTTCAAGAACTTTTATAGCAATTTCAGGAGAATTATGTGAACTAAATAGCATAGTATCATCAGCATATTGTATAACATTACATGTGGTATAAGATAAGATAAGATAAGAGATTCTATATTCAGATAAATGTTTACAATTCAATAACTGATAATTTATCTGAATAGCGTCATAAATTACAAAAAAGTAACCAATCTACAAATCAACATACATTACAAAAAGTAACAATTCTTACAGGCTATGGATGAATTACTTTATATTGCTATTTTAATGACGAGTTATCGTATAGTCATTGTTGTAAAATTTAAATCCTAACCATGATGTACCTAAAATATATTTTTGCTTAAGGAAGATTTTTAAACGTTTTTTAAAAGGTTTCAATTTTTCAATGCTTTTAATTTCTTTAGGTAGCGAATTCCAGGTTCGAATTGCGACATTAATGAAAGATTTCTTCAAAACTTTTTTCTTATACTTAACACATGTAAAAATTTTAGATCTTGAATTCTGTTTATACGCAAATCCCGGGAATTTAATTGAATTATAAGGCGGTAGATTTTTTACTAGTTTGAAAAATGTTAGCAAGGTATTTAAAATGACGAGTTGTTTTGGAAAGAGAATTGACCTAGAAATGTAATGTTTAGTTTTCGATGAATTTTTTGCTGAGATATTCAGTGCCCATTTTAATTGAATGTCAAGTTTTCTATAAAGCACATCACTTAAATCAGTAAATAAGATGTTTGCATAATTAAGGTGGCTCATGATAAAAGCATGGAAGAATTGAATAATTGCACAAGGTGGTAACTGCTTAACTACTAGTGTCATACTTTTTATACCTATAGCTAGTTTTCTAACTGTTATGTTAATGTGAGTGTTGAACTTTAACTTTGAGTCAAATGAGTCAATGGTTACTCCTAAGTACTTGAAAGTAGGTACATTAACAGTATTAATTTTCAAAGTCATTTTGGAAACATCGTAGTTATTTTTATTGGGCTGCAAAATACAAAATTCCGTTTTAGCTTCCTTAATTATCAACTTATGCATTGAAAAATATTTTGACAATTTGTTGCAATTGAATTCTATTGATTCCACTGCTGAGTGCATTGATGTACTATCGCTGAAGATGCAGGTGTCATCGGCATATTGAATTAGATTGCAATTGGTTATTGACTGCATGTCATTTACATAAATACTAAAAAGAAGAGGACCTAGAATCGTTCCTTGAGGCACCCCATTGTAAACCGGTAACCAATCAGAAAAAATATCGTTTAATTTAACTCTCTGGAATCTTTGGTTAAGGTAACTAGTTATCAATTGCTTACTATTACAAGAAAATCCTAAGTAAGATAGTTTTTCAATAAGTATGTTGTGATTAATCGAATCAAAGGCTTTTGAGAGATCTAAACAAGCTATAGCTACAAATTTATTAGAATCGAGGGATGCTCTCCATTTTTCAGTAGCATGTAATAGTGCATCAGTTGTTGAAAAATTTTTGCGAAATCCAAATTGGGTGTTCGATAATAAATTATACTTATTAAAATGTTCAATTATTTGGTTATGCAATAATCTTTCGAATATTTTACTTATTGGAGAAGTAATTGAAATTGGTCGATAATTAGTGGCAATTGAAGGATCGTTTTTCTTAAAAATAGGAGTAATGTGAGCAAGTTTTAGATAATCTGGGAAGTGATTGCATTTTATAGATTCATTAAAGATGAAATTTAAAGGACTTGCAATGATATCTGCAGTCATTTTAAGAGCCCAAGAGGGGATATTTGAGGAACCACTTGATTTATTGGGCTTAAGCTTAAGAATCGATTTAATAATTGCATAGGTAGTTGAGAATCGGAGAATCAGGTGTAAAGATTTTGTGTGAGAGGTTTTTGTATTTAATAAGGGGGCCGTTGTATTTTCCTAAGTTGACAAAGGTCTTGTTTAATTCATTAGAAATTTCTAAATTGTCGGTTAGATTATTTCNCAATATTCGAGGCATTTCTGGCCTTTTTATATGCAGCAAAGTTCTAAATAGGCAGCAAAGTATGATTGCTCAAATCACTTACATACATATTGAATAGTAACGATCCCTAAAATTGTTCCTTGTAGAACACCATTTTTAGTAAAAATCCATTCAGAGAGAATTCGATTTAGTTTAACTCTTTGTTTACGATTATGGAGATAACTGCTTATTAGGTCTGCACTTTGGTCTGAGAAGCCCAGCATTTTTATTTTTTTAATTAATATGTGGTGCACGATAGAGTCAAATGCTTTTGATAAATCTAAGCGTGCAACTGCTGAACACTCATCTATATTTATGCTATTTCTCCAATTTTCGGTAGCTGTTAACAAGGCATCATTTGTAGAAATATATTTACGAAAACCATATTGATTTTGAGAGTACAGATTATGTTTAACTAAATGTTCCTTAATTTGATTGAAAAAAAGTATTTCAAAAGACTTACTAATTGACGATGTAACAGAAATAGGTCTATAGTTCAAACAATCTTCTGGGTCATCTTTTTTAAATAATGGAGTAATATTTGCCAATTTTAATTAGTAATTACTAATTCTCGCATTTATAATGTATGAAAGTGCCATTTTTAGAGACCAAGTTGGGATAATGCAGGGACCACTAGATTTATATTTTAAAGATTGAATAGATTTGATAATTTCGAACTTAGTAACGAATTTGAAAGAGAATGGTGGGGCTATAGATTGAACTTGATTGTTCTTAAACTTAAAGTGAGTATTTACTCCATCAAAATTGCCTAAGTTGCAAAATACTTCATTAAATATGTTACTCATGACTTTATTGTTAGTGATTACCTTTCCTTTATAATATATTTTTTCGATTTTTTACTTGTTTCTTATTTAATAAACTATTCATAAACTTATAAAGTTTTAGTTATTTATCAATTAGGAACATTATACTTCCTCCTTTTGTTTTATTGTAATGTAAAGTTTGATTTCTATCTGTTCTGAATAGTTTAAATTTATTATTATCAATTGAACAAGAAGAATTTTCATGATTATTTGAAAACCGTGTTTCAGATACTCCAAGGACAAAATTTAACCAAGTTCTTGTACGAATTGTTTGTATTCATTATTTTTTGCAGAAACGTTCTTGAAGTTAATATGAATATATTTAGTCGAATTTATTGATTGTAATATATTAATACTTTGCGTGTATTCCCCTACTTTGATTGGTTTTATAGGACCAGGATTAGGTTCAATCTAGGCCACTATTAATAACTTATTTAAAAAGAGGAAATATTGTTTTGTCCATTTATTATTGATTATACGAACTAGTTTAAACGGGTGATAAATGCTACGCCTGCCTTTAATTTTGAGCTTTTTATTCAATAATGTAATATTATTTCTAGAATTAAGGGAAATAATAATTATGAAAAATGCCCGGACCAACTATTGTTGGTTACGGTCAAAAGTGAAAAAATTCGCCGTAACCCAATTGTTAAGATAATAATATGAAAAATTACCATCATTAAAATAGGCTTTTGTCCGATCGTAACTAATATTTCCTTAATTCGCTCTGAAGGTTGCTATTATTTTAAGACTTCTATAACGTCGTTAATGGTGGCGTCCGGGTATAAATGTACGGCAACATTATGGTTCTTTATCAATCCCGTTACATGGAGGAACCAATAATGAGGACATCAGCTTCATCTTCCTGAGAAAGTTCTCAAAGAATGAAGCTGATTTTCTAGTATAGTAAGAAGAAGGATTCCTAGTCCAGAAAACTGATAAGATAAGATATTCTTTATTCAGATAAATATTGACAATTAATAACTAGTAAATTATCTGAATAGCGTCGAAAAATATACAATCATACGTAATACATACAAAACAACAAATAACTATACAATAAATCTACCAGGCTAGGGAAAAATTACTAATGAGAGATTTCAAGTACGGGTTGTTGAGTAATCATAATAGTAAAATTTATATCCTAGCCATGATTTACCTGAGATATACTGTTGTTTAAGGTAAATTTTAATTTGCCTTTTAAAAACGCTAAAATTTTCAATGTTTTTTATTTCTTTAGGCAATGAATTCCAAGTTCGGATAGCGGTATTAATGATTGATTCTTTCATAATTTTTTTTCTATATCTAATACATGTAAAATGTTTTGATCTGGAGTTTTGCTTATGAATAAAACCAGGCACAGAAATCATATTAACAGGTGGTAAGTTCTTTGTGAGTTTAAAAAAGGTCAACACAGTATTTAAAATGACAAGCTGTCTTGGGAAAAGGATAGATTTTGAAATGTAGTCTAGTTCTAGAGGAAATTTCTTTGAAGCATTTATTGCCCTCTTAATTGGATATCAATTTTCCTAAAAAACAATCTTTTATGTCAGTAAGTAATATATTAGCATAATTTAGGTGACTCATAATAAATGCAGGGAAAAATTGAATTATCGCACAGGGGGGGGATAATTGCCTTACTATCATTGACATATTTCTTATACCGATAGCTAATTTTCGAACTGTAGATTAATGTGAGATTCAAAATTTAGTTTTGAGTCAAAAAGTACTCTTAAGTATTTAAAATTATTAACCGTCGGAACCTTAGCATTATTAGGATTAAGAGTTAAATCTGAAACGTCGTAATTATATTTAGCGGGCTGCAAAATACAAAATTGAGTTTTACCTTCATTTATGATCAACCTATGCATTCTGAAATATGTGCACAAATAACTAGTTATCAAATTTCTGCATTTATTAGAAAATCCCATATAGGATAATTTTATTATTCGTATGCTATGATTAGTCGAATCAAAAACTTTAGAAAGATCTAGGCAAGCAATAGCTACAAACTTATTTGCATCTATGGCTCTTAAAAGGGCATCAGTGGTTGAGAATTTTTTTCGAAAAAAAATTGAGTATTTGACAGTAGGTTGTACTTATTTAGGCATTCAGTTACTTGATCGTGCAATAATCTTTCGAATAATTTGCTTAATGGAGATGTGATAGAAATTGGTGGATAATTTTGGTCAACTGATGGATCATTTGTTTTTTAAAATAGGAGTAACATGGGCAAGTTTTAAATAATCCGGAAAATAATTATTTTTTATGCATTTATTAAAAATAAGGTTTAAGGGATTGGCAATTATATCTGCAGTGATTTTAAGTGCCCACAAAGGAATTTTGGAAAGCCCACTTGATTTGTTGGGCTTTAGTTTATGAATTGATTTTAAAGTTGCAAAAATTGTTGTAAAACGGAAAGAAAATTCGGGATTAATAACCTTAGCTGATTTACTTTTAAACTTAACAATTGGACCATTATATTTTCCTAGATTAATAAAAGTCTGATTTAATCCGTCTACATAAGAACTTTGATGAAACCGCTTCGTAATAACCCAAATTTCCATGCCCGTTCGATTTCATATAGGTTGATGTACATCAAGTTCTTATTGCTTGATTTAAATCGAATAACATCTTCAACAAGATTAAATTAATGAATGATTATTGGTTATCTATAAGTCTTTTTTTCAAAATTAAAAAGATTTTGCTGCATCAAAGAAAACGCTCATTGTTCATTATGTGTACATAAACTACAACCTACTGTCGCACCACAATAGTATCGTAGTGCTAAAGTTGTATCTGCAATTGCTTGATTCTTGATCATTGTTTACATTGAATTGGTTGTAATAATATTGGATGACTTTGCTGTCAAAAAAGAATTTTTCTTCACTAAATTAATTGCTTTGTTCATGAGATAAAAGTCAATGTAAGACTGCTGCCGAAAAATCATTACCAAAAACTATCAACTTTTTAAGCAAGCTAAGTGATTAAACTATAAATAACAAGAACAAAACATAACAAATATATAGAAACGTGTAAAATAATCAATTGTATTAAAATAGAATACTTAGAAACACTTAAATATTGTTTAATTAACAATAAATATGATTGCACAAAATATGAAATAAAGCACAAGAAAGGTGCTCCGACAAAAAACAAAAAAATTCAACATTTCATTCTAGCATCACAACCAAAGCACGTTAATTCATTAACCACGAGAGTGGGTCTTCATCTTTGAACAGCTCGTCGTTACAGATGAGCTGCTCATCTGTTTCCATTTCTGCCTGTGGTTCCCCAGAAGTAAACTGCTGGACGGCTGACCCATTGTGAGTCTTTGGCATCATTATATGCGAAGGCATTCCTGTGACACCATTAGCAACACTGCACGCTAAAATATAATCATTGTCACAAAAGATTGATATTACAGAAATCAAGATAAGTTTAACAACTTAAGCTAGTAAATATTAAGCAATGTTCATTTTTAAAGAATCATAAAGTATGATTAAAAAGGCCTTTTTATGCATGAAATGAAAAAAATCTGCAGTACCTTCATGTTAGATTATGGGCTTTTCTTTTTCAATCAAGGGCCAGTAGAGTGTTAGAGAAACGCAAATAAATGTAGTGTAAATATTGTAAAAAATGCCAACAATAGAATTACTGTTAAGCATATTGACATTAGAAAGCACAATCACAGCATTGACAAGTAATTACATATAAGACGCGTTTCAGAAATAGGAGAAAGTCAATAGTTCAAAAGAATCCCTCTTGCGTCGAACATGAGAATTCTTCGAAAGAATAAATTGCTAATAACTGACTTATATTTAGAATTATGAATCTGTAAATTTTATACATTATCAATGCGTCAAATCCCAAGCAAATAATTTTGAAATTAAAAATTCAGAGCAGATTACATTAAAAGTGTTTGAAACATTTAACCGAATATAAAATGATCTAAGTTTCGTTGTGGCCGAGAAATGCAGCAGGAAGTTACAATATGGCTGTACCGATATTGTAATACTGTATAAATTTATAAACCAGAGCTTGTTTATAATTGAAACTGAATGTTTGTAAAATAAATTTTATAGTGTCAATGATTAGTAAATGAGATTTAGAAAATTACCGATGGTACAATCAATCAGTCTATTCATATGTCAAATGTTTGCCAATACACTTAATAAAGCGATTAAGAATATCGATAGTCTAGCGTAGGCGCGTATTGGTAATTGTCGCGCTTGAATTAGCATTTTTCGCTATTGTTTTAAAAGATAACAAGACATGTTTACAACCGATCTCAATCTTTGAAGAAGCAGAAATATCAATAAAACAGACTCTTCAGCAAAGTGCACTTTAACAGAGAAAACATACTGAAAAACAGCCAATTAAAGAGCAATTGAGGAAATATTTAGCAATTACTACTAAATGGCATTACGTCATAGTGCCATTACACATTCACATTAGTATGAGATTACTTTATGCGATCAAAATACATTAGAGAAAGATATATGCAAATGCTTCCTATAATCCTTTGGAGATTTTCTGTAACTGGGATGCCTTGCAGGAATTTAATGTATTTCTTGAAAAACTACATATATTTCAAAAATTATACTGCATTGCAGAATCTGGTAAAACCCTAAAATTTCAATCTTGTGATTACAAGCTTTATATTTTTAGAAAGTTCAGATTCATTTCTCATTACCTCCTAATACATAGCAGTTTTTAATTCTATTTATTCTGATAAAAAGGTTGCATAATAATCGGGCACGGCTTAAAGGGAGAGGCGCCCAGGGGCCAGTACCCCCCATCTTTTTGACGATTTCAAAATATTTGCAAAAGGGTCTTTTGTATACATTTTAAATATTTTTCATGTTGATTGTTACAAGAGAGTAATGCGAACATTTAAGGTGAGCCATGCATAATCTTGTAATTAGAGGAGCTATATTGTACAATATAGTTTTCCCATGCGTTTATTTTTGAATAAATTAACATTCTATTTAATAATTTTCTCGATTCATTTTCAGGTACCGTTTAAAAAGAATATAAGTGCATGTTCCCTAAAATTGCACCTAATACAGAAAAATGACGATAAATAATATATTTTGAGTGCATTGCCTTTAATAAGAAATTAACGTTATCTGTTTAGATTTGCTGTGAAAGCACAGTTACAAAGATCTCCAGGCCCGGAACCAAATCACAAATGACCAGTGTTTCAATGTTTAAAGCAATGGCTGTATAACCCATTTGTGACGAATGTATCATTTCTGATACATCAAAGAGAAACAACTTAGCATTACAGTTGTACTCTCTCAAGTGAGTACACACACTCTTGTAATTTATACTGATTTAGTTTACTGTGTGCACATTATACACTAAATTTGATGCAAAAATATCAAAGATAATATATAAATCGATCACTTTTTATTCGTCGATTTTGGTTTAAAACACGTTTAAAATACTGATTAAAATGTGACTATTGAATTAAATTTATTAAGTTCAGTGGAATTGAATGGATTAGTCCACATCATTAAGTGCGTCATTTATCACCTTGCAAACTTACATTCGTAAAGCATTTCATGTATTTATTGTGTCATTATTTTTTTGTTTTAAACAGCTTAAAAAGTTTTAAACGCAAGAATTTTTTTGCAACACTGCAAAAAACAGGCCCTGACATATTTAGTCCCTTTGATTTCATATAAATGTTCAATTAGAAGATTTAATGCGCCACTCACTTTAAATTTCAGGATGAACCTTGTGAACATCCATAATTTAAATGAATAGAAAAACATATTTAAAGACTCCTAAAAACACACTGGCCCCAGGTGTCTTAAAGCGCTTTAATACTATCCTTAAATCTTGCAGCAACCTTCAAATTAAATCATTTATTCTATAACTACATGCATAAATTATGCTTCCACATATACGATCTAAGTAGAAAAATATAATCAAATATAATATAGTATAGATTAACAGCAAGTACTTTGCGAACATTACCGCCAATTAGATTCCAAAACCTTTGAATAACTCCAGTAAAAAATACATGTATGCATGTCTCATGTTTTGGTTGTTTACCTGCTAAATATATCTCGAGTAATTGGACGGCCAATGTCTTATGTCACGAGTAAACGGAGCATGAGTAGATCAGTACTTCAGACAAACTTCCATTTGACACATAAAATTTATAATTGCATGGCTACAATATTATATTCATTCAATGAAGTTGCTGAAACAATATTAAAGAACAATATTGAGGTCCCATAGTTATCCCTCGCGAAGGACTTAATAAATCAAATCAAAAATTTTTTACGTAATTCGGTCCAAATGAATGATGCAATGCAATTAGAAGTGGTTTTTAATAATTCCTGCAACCAGGTGAGAATTTTTCACTGAACTTGAAATATAGCAAACTTCAATATATATTTGTGCAATGATCACCAGGAGGTTGTCAAAATCCTATTTTGCCTAGGCTCTTTGAGGCTCCTCAGGTTCCTCCTTCTATCTAGTTCTGGTTTAAACTAAACTTTGCACACATATTGTTCATATCAGCACTATCAATTTAAAATGTTCAGAATTTTGATGAAGTCATAACTTATTAATAACATCATCAAACGGTTTTAAAACGGTTAGAAAAGTTGGGTTAGAAATGGAATTTCAAAGAATTCAATGCTAAATGAACAAAATATGATTTTCTTATTTACTTTCCTTACACTTAGTGTGAAAAATATGTAAAAATTATAGTAAATATAGTAAGACTGTGCCCTGGTTGAAAATGAATATTATACACACAATGAGCATATATCTAAAATACTAAATCATATTAAGAAAGCTCCACATGTTTTGGGTAGTAATCGAATACAATAAGGACAGAAAATCCCTTCTCCGACGTATAAGGCAAACACAGTTGCGGAAGCTATAACCCAAGGCGATAATTAGTATCACCTTGTATAATACAATTTTTATAATGGTTAAATGGCAAAACGATTTTTTGTGTGGACAATCTCAGACTAATGCACAAAACATACAAAAAACCATCACATAACACTAATATGATTGGCGCGCAAAAACTGAAAATTCTCTTAGCGCTTTTTTATTAATCACCAAAATGCATTAATAATTCCTGATAAAATCATATTAAATAAGGAAGAAAAAAATTGTATTTTCTTTCTGGAATCTTACAGTAATATAGGAATTTCAAAAATACAATGTACCTGCCACAATGGGATTTCAATAGTCTGGGATAAATAAAAGATGTCAACATCTTTATATCATTGCTTAAACTGGCATACGATGACTGCAAATGAATAACATATTTTTGTGGAAAGCATTTTAGATATAGACATACTGTAAAGCTTCAATTAAAATTATAACCTTTATCCAATTTGACTTAAACGTTCACCATGTGAAAATATATAATGCTGACACTGATTCGTCAAAAAATTTGGAAAAACGTTACACCAAATCTTAAGCTAAGTCATTTTTCAGAAAATGGACGTTGTTTTAATTCTAAATAAATATCCGCTTCTTTCTAATTCACTTCAGATCGAATTAAACAACAATGCTAGTTGTAGGGCATGTAATTGAAATTGACATGTTTATCTGTATTAAACAAATCACTAATCATTCGTAAACTAATGGGTTGGAATTTTAACTGTGCTGTAATTGCATTTAAAAGTAAACAAATATTATAAAGTATGTCCAATATAAAAGGTCCAGATGTGCAATTATATTAAAAGGGGAATTGGGCAATATAAAAATCCAAGAATTGATAGTATTTTTAATCGAATGATTCTTTGCAATGTATTATCTACAATTGCACAATTCTTGTAGTAAACAAAATCACGTGTTACTACGTTATGTTTCGTTTATAACTATACTACTGATAATGATATTTTGAATGAATTGAAATAGATCCTCTATACTTTATATTTTCCATGATGTGTCACTGACCTTTCTGCAACAGAGCTCCCCAGTCATTTTGATTCAATAAACCGTGCATTTACTTACTAAGCAAATAAAAAGTAAATTTAATGGATTAAGTATACAAATGATCTTGGAAAAGTGACGGCCGTCTATATGAATGCCAGGCAGTTGTTGCGTGCCTATCAGAATTGAATCAACTATTTGGGGGTTTTCAAAGTCGATCAAATCCAATGATTTATTTTAGAATGCTCCCCCAGAGAAGTTTTTGAATTTTTAATACCGCAATTAAATATAAAGTATAATACATGAGCCACCTGCATTTGAAATATACATCCTGTTTTACACTGCATTGAAACATATTTTATTCTTTACTAACAATATCTAAAAAATGATTTCAGGTACTTACACAGCTTGACAATTTTAGTATTGTGTTTTTTAGATATGTTTTTAGATATATGTTTTTTTAGAAATCTCCATACTAACTTGATACATTATTAGTTTATTACTACAATATTAGTCAAGACTTACAAGAAAGAATTCCCGAATAAATTTCGAAAATTACAGGAAAAAACGAACGCCCATCTAGGAATTTTACACAAACGAATATACTGAAAAATTGAGATAGACAATTTATTGTTGGTATTACGTACTGCCTGTTATATTCGTCGAAGCATCAATTTCAGACATACCATTTACGTCGATTCCGCTATGCTGTATGCTACATTTATCAAGATGAACAGTGTGCGCAGCAACGTCCAACCCGCTATCGCCGCTTTCTTGTCGTATGTGTGCAGTGCGAACTAAATTGTATAAATAACAAATTTGAATTCAAATAAATACAGTACAGAGAAAAATGTTTAAAAGCAATTTTTTAAAAAATCACTTACAAAGAGCGTTCCAACAAGTGATGATTGTACATTTAAGTAAATACTTCGAAAACGAAATCCTGATAAAACTATATAAGCAGCATGTGTTGTTAAATAAGAAGGTTGCTCTATTTACAGAAGTTAATTACGCAAGTACTCTGTAATTAAAAACTGAATATATTCATATTCAGTTTACCTGTAGAAACAAATGCTTTGTAAAATGAAATATATGATAAAAAGACAAAATTATTTACAAAAACTATAATAAATTGTGTAAAATATCACAATAAAATTCGTAAAATTACGTATACATTTTCGAAAAAATCTAGTAAAATTGCTTTAAATTTTTTGAGATTTTGGAAGCCAAAACATTCTATGATGGAATCAAATGGTTAGTCATATTTGGGCATTTTTACATAGAAGGAACTATTGCATGCGGTAAAAATCTCATGTATACAAATATTCATGTGATGATGAACTTTTATTGTCACTTCTAATATTAATGATTACTTGTAAGAAAAAAGTATTCATAAATGTCGTCAAAATATTCAAAAGTAATTTAAATTAAAATGCTTTTATGCTTAATCGAAGCACCGCCAATAAAACATTTGTTTTCACAAAAAATGTCATTATAAATTTATAATTTTTACAGCAAATTAAAGAAAGCCTGCTTCATTGAGTTGGACAAACTTTTCGACATGAACTAATTGAAATATTTTGAACTATCCGAAGCAAATGTCAGCAAATACACTGCTTTAAGTAGCTAATTTAAAACCACAGATTTTTTGAGCTAGCCAACATGCAAGAAATCCACGGCGAGGATACCGTATACGACCCACAACATAATCATAGGTAAGACGAAACACATACGTCCCCAATGAAAAATTAACAGTATTTATTCATCCACTTTGCCACATGCTGTGTTGAAATTATGGATTTTCAATTACTAGTGAGCTCAGGCAACCTAGAAAAAATACAAAGCAAAATTATGGTCAGTTCTACCAACCACAATTTTAATGATGAATACATAGAACTAGGAAAGAAATTGCATCCAAATGTAATTTGTTTTTTTAAATATACGATGAATTGATTGAGTTGTATAGGAATTTTGCATACCTTCTACAAATCACTGATATATGCTTAAAAACATGAATTTCCTTTTAAAACACTAGTCTACATTTTGAACCCTCTAAATCATTGATAATATTGTCCTTAATACCAAAAGGTACAAGATAAAGTACTACTCGAAGTCAAATGGAAAGACACGCATTATGCACAGAAGCTGTCTTGATGCAAAATAGTAATAATAAAGCAATCTAAATTAGTTTATGTATAAAAATTCCTTATACATTCAAATATTTGGGAATTCCGCCCTGAAAAAGAACATTCAAACAATCTAGTGTTTGTTTCACCATTAGGTAAATGAATTAAAATGCCTTGCACAAAGCCATTCGAAAAAATAAATGTACATACAGAAGTAGAGAAACATGTAACGATAAAAACATGCAATACTTACAAAATCCACGCTGCAAAATTATAGACATTAATTATTAGTGTCAATAATTATACAACTAATACTATTTTTCAATACGTAAATCATTTAAAAAATCAAATTCAATTGGTAAATAAAATCGCTCTAAGAGATCAGCATTGAACTATTAGTCGTTACGGG
Source organism: Hofstenia miamia (assembly GCA_900660155.1). Lineage (NCBI taxonomy): Eukaryota > Metazoa > Xenacoelomorpha > Acoela > Hofsteniidae > Hofstenia > Hofstenia miamia. The sequence goes on from CABFPE010000310.1 coordinate 33,288, forward strand.
AAAGTAAGTTCAATTGTCTGATAAGCGCATTCCCATGCAAACTACAACTATAAACCCACTTTCAACTGTGGGAAATTCATCTAATTCAAGTGTTAGCAATAACACAAGTAGTGAATTGAAGCATGTGCCGTCTTCGTGTGGTTTAATAAGTGGAAATGCAGCACATTATTCCCACCAAACTGGTAAATTCAACAGCAATGCGTTTATTTCCTTGAATAGGAAAATAGTGAAACCGTGTTTGCCATGTGAATCTGTGTCCTATGTGTGGCCTGTTTTATCACTATGCTTGTCTATGCTACTCAGAACTTATGTGGCATACGTTTCTACTAGTTGAAAATGTAGAAATACTAAATAATATAATATTTATACTATACGAGATATTTAAAAAAACATGTGAAATCGATTGCTAACATACCTGGTGCGATATGAGCTTGTTGAAGTTGTGAAACAAGTGGGGCATCATCTTCCATCATTGACCTTTTGATTTCAATTTCCTAAAGCATTTGAAGAGAATTGAAACTACTAATATTAACATTAAAAATTTTTAGAATTTAATAGACATCATTTAATTTTGCTCCTCTTTAGAATGAAGCTAGCCAATGAATTAATGTTTCAAATGCAGCAAATGCAATCTATGAATTCCGGAACACAAATATCTTGATGAATCCATCAGGGATGAACACAAAGTACAAAACTGATACAAACAAAAATCTCTTAGAAAATACAAGATGTGAGAAATAGCTGTGAAAGTATGCAGACAATGTTTATAGGATGAAATTCAAATAATATTGAAAAACATGTCATTTTCAATATTACCCAATAAAAACAACTAATTGAATACCTGCTGTATAAGTTCCAATTGCTTTAAACGCAAAGCTTCTTTTTCCTTCTCAATTTTCTGTAACTGTTGTTGACGTTGGAAATGCAAGATTTTTCGAAGACGAGTTTCAACATCTGATGATGAAACATATCCAGGATAGGGGCCATAATGTTTTTCTAGCAGCATTTTTAATTGATCTAAACAACAATTTCGATATAAACATTTATACTTAATCAAAAAAGTATAATTAAACAGGCGGGATGAATTATTTTGATAGAAACTTTTTCGGCAACTAGAATAGAAAGGACGGTTTAACCCATTCCAAACTTATTCTAAATGACGAATTTACGGATTAGAACGGTAAAGAATTATATAAGTATTTTATCGACAACTTCATTTTCAAATGCATAAAAATGACACGCTTTACTACATTCACATTTTAATACATTTTTTAAAAATGTAGTAATTTATATAAAATATATATAAATATTAAATATTCGAACTGAATGACTTGCCAACACTTGCAAAAACAAAGACTTATATAATTTCAATAGATGCTGTTAGTGGACAAAATTTTACGTCAATATTAAAAAATTATGTTAAAATAAAAGAATTTCTCTTAAAATGCGATCAAGAATAGATCAATACCCTCGTCCCCACCCACAAACGTAACATGTTATCGGTATCTATATTCAAATTTTTGGAAAACATGTAACCAAAATTTTAGTATATACACATCCAAACTGTACCCCCATGCAAAATATGTCAATATTATCTGAAAACAGAATCTGAGGTTAAGCAGTACAATCATTGATTTTTAGAGTACCAAATTTCAATACTTATAAGCTATAGTTTGCATACTTATCCAGTACTCATATCCTACATTCTAGCTGAAGTTATTCAACTCAGATCTACCTTTCCTATTCTTCTAAAAAACATATTTCACACTATATTCTCTTGGAACTAAATCATGTAACTAAAATATCTCATATTATATCCACCAGGTGGATTAATCCCTTGTAGAAATGCATAAAAAATAAAATGAATGGCCAATATGCTCAGGCCTGACAGTTATGACGCACATTATAACATGAATTGCTTATTTCTACAAATTGAAGTGAATACATATTTCGGAATTTGTTAAGAATTTATACATTCTTTACAAAACATTTTTCTTTGTAAATAAAATGGCATTTAATAATAAATTGATTTCTAAATTTATGAAAACAAGCTATTCACAGAGAAGACTGGATTCCAACACTAAAATAAATGGCCCCTGAAAGTAAACAACGACATTATTTATATGGATGGATGAACTAATAGTTCAAATTTTGATTTGTTTTAGGAAGAATTAAAAAGGACTATGTTAAAGTACTATTATTGTACAGTGCTAAATATATACATAATTAATAGTAAAATCTAAAAAACTGCACTTTGTTAATACGAATATCTACTGTATCCAGAAAGGGCTTAATATGATGCAACTAGTTAAGTTTGCTGGAATTACAAATTTGGAAATAACACGCAATTAAATACAAATAAAAATGAAAGTATAGCCTATGTAATTGGCCGATTTCTAGTATTACCTTTGCAGGATATGTAGCTAACATTTACATAAACACAACATATATGATATCTCAATTATATACCTAACCGGGGATCATTCCAAGTCGTAGTCTGCATAGCATGATTAATAAAATACATTTCACCATCAGGTGTTTTAGCTATTTCCCAGTTTTCTGGAAGTGGTAATTGCGAAACCAAGTTCTAAAACTAGCGTAAATATAAACTATTAAAAATAAAATCACCTGGTAATCTTTTGGGGAAAATTGGGAATTAGATTTAAAAGACGCGCGTTGCCCTCTAGGGTCTACCCATGACGTTTTTTGATCAACGTGACTAAATTCGTAATTGATAAGTCATTTTTTACAATTAATATACTTAATGAAATATATTTCATTATTTGGTGTTCTAGCAATAGACCAGTGAGGAGGTAATGGACCCAAACCATCTCCGGGATCTGTTTGTTCCTCTGGAATACTAGTTGGAGCATAACTTTGATGGCGCACATGAATCGTTCCATTTAACGGAGTAGGACTTCCAGAATTTCCAGGATTAATAAAAGTAGCCGGACTGGAATGTGACCGAGCATGGAATATTTCATTAGACTTATTAACAGTGGTATCAGGAGGCGAGAAAAATGATTTAGGGAGATTTCTGCATGTCAATGGTAATGGAAACTCTGCAGTATCTCTAACAAAATCACAATAAAACTCAAAAATCAATGTTTTACCTTTGAAGAGATAAATTAAAATGATCGTTTAATCCTTTATCAGAATCACCAATAAAATTAATTGAAGTCTCCCGACTACCCATTAAGATTGTCACGTACTACATTTACTAAAATTCGAACTTATGATTAAAATAGTATCATTAACTTAGCACATTTTAATACATAATACAGTATTTTATTCTATTTATGTACAAGTGAGTAAATGACTATTTTGTGTCTTTATTGCACAGTTTTTTGTCAAACATTCATTTCGCTTAGCCTAAACAGAATTTGGTTATACAACTTCGTACGACTTTTATAACCTTTGTCAAATAGTGTCGTGCTTTTCAGTTTTTTAAGTTCTTATATATAACAGCTGTGTAATATCAATTATTATAAAACTAAGATTCACGTTTTCATTAATAAACAATATGTGCATTGAGGAGCGTGCGATTTTGTGTAAATTGTATAATTGTATACTTGATTTATATTCATCAAAGTTAGTATAGATTTTGCACAATTGGCATTGTATTTGCATCCGTCTGTACATCTGCTCAATTTTAAAATATCGCGTTACAATTGACTTTATTCAATGTTCAAGAGCTAAGTTGGACTTAATAGCACGTGCACTTAGAACTTTTTCCTTTAAATTACATAATTTCATGATTGTTAGGAACATTACATCGGAACCAACGATGTCTTCATTTCACACACAGAAGGGAAATATATTTTGTACTTTTTACCAACATCAATTATTTTGAAACTGACTAAAGAAGCTTGGCATCACCAATGCAAGCCTTTTGAAAATGCAATTGTTTATATAGTTGTATGACGATGGTATAAATAGGGTGCACGCGAACAAAATAAACCTTAATATACGGTAAAAAATGAACAATGTGAATTTCTTAAAACAGATGTCTAAAAAATTTTCGGACAAACAGAAATATAAAATATTTGAAGTCTGATATACCAGGTGTTGAAGGAGCAACTAATGAGAATATTTGTCATTGAGGTTAACTACAATTTCTTTAGGTCATGTGTGTAGTTAACAGCAAATTTGTTATAGCTGGTTGTGACACTTAAACGCTTGAGGTTTGCAGACTCGCGTATTATTCTACATGTTAACAAAGTGAGGTATGGAATTTCAATATACGGAGCAGACTCAGCAGTATTAAAAAGAATAAATAGGTTTTTCTTCAGAAGCTATAATGCCGGATATTGTGAAAATTTATATGACGCATTCCAGAAAAAGAAGACATGCGACTGGCTAGGAATATTATTAGTAATCCAAGGCATCCTATGCATGCATATTTTTCAGAGAACATAAATGGTATTGATAGAAATATTCAAGAATTTCACATAGGGATTTCATCATACATTTTTTAAGGTATGCAAAATGTACATGTTCTCTCGAAGTTAAGTAGAGAAACTCTAATGCGACTTAACGGAGTTGCTAAGAAAACTTAAAAATATTGATAATCGTAGTATTGTTCAGTATGAACTTATTCACAATTTAAAATTTTTAGTTTTGTATAACTTGTAGCAGTGCTTATACTTAGCTAGTGCATATTAAATGTTTTTAAGGTTTTTAAGAAAAGGTGAAGGTAAACGCAAGTGGATCCATAATTGGCTGCAATATTTGTTTACATCAATGTATATGTACTGCACAAAATTCAAAAATCACATGAGGCATGCCTGTTTCGTTTAAGTTTCAATGCTTATCCATTTTAATGAATATGTATTGTTAAATTTATTAATAATTTTTTATAATTTAATTGTTTAAAAAATATGCAACAAAAATGTTTTAGTCGCTATGCAAAATTCTGGGACTGCTCTTTCTAAAGAAAAGAAAAATTATTTGCAAATTTTCACCTGCGGTAGTCGCAGTCTGGTGTAATAGTAGAGCATGATTGAATTAAACAAGTTTGTATTATCTGCTATTGAAAATTTAACTCATCGAGTTTTATGGTATTGGGTAATTTGTATCTTCATAGCGTAGCTAATTTATTAATTTTTTCTAGATTTTCTTGAATTTGTTGATTTGAAATCCTCCATATACACTATATGGAAAAAATGGTTGTTACATGGCGAAAATTTTAGATTTTGAGAGAATATCATTATTTTCCGTTGTCAATTTTGTTTCTAGTGATTTTATTTTCACTTGATTATTGTTTGACCCTACCCCTTAATTCATATAGCTCAGGTTTAAGCTTTATATTGCTCACAATGAATGATTTGAGATAATTACCATAAAATAAATGTTTCATGCTGCCTATATAAATAATTATAATAATAATAATAATAATAATAATAATAATAATAATAATAATAATAATAATAATGTGGGCAGGTAGCCCAGTTGGTAGAGACGCAGATTGGTAAGCTGAGGTTAAGCAACTGTGATCGTGGTTACAAAATGGATGAAATAGCTCACAGGGTAGGAAGCACTCTAAAGCCTTGGTTGGCAACTTCCTAGGACAAGGGCAGTCCAAAATGAAAAGCTCATGGGGCAGGAAGGTCTCTAAAGCCTTGGTTGGCAACTTCCTAGGA
>CABFPE010000310.1:43027-68997 GCA_900660155.1 Hofstenia miamia
AGCTAGCACAGTCACAGGAGATTAAATGGGAGCAAATGGAAGAGTAGGCGAAGTTGGAGAAGGGCTCAGCAAAGAGGAAATTCATCAAAGATTTTTTGAAGCTCGGTGGCGGGGAAAAGAAATCAATCGCTGTTGGAGGGCTGAGAGTCAAGATGTAATTAGCACGATCGAAAAACGAGTGAAGGGTGCGATGTTTCTTCGTACGACGAATTGAGAAAGTGACAACATCATCAGAGCGAGTGGAACGTGAATTAGAGAACTTAATGAAATCAAAAGGATCAAGATCCAATTTGCGAGTGAGCAGTCGATTAATCAGAAGGAGATTACAGGCATGGAAGTAGAGTGACAGCGGAAGAGTGGAGAATTTGAGAAGGGCGTTTTTGTATGGCAAGGGAGACATCCATTTGAAGGCGCGCTTCTGGAAACGTTCCAAGGAGTGGGACAAGGAACGAGAAAGCCACCAACAGGGATATGCATAAAGAAGAATTGCGCGAGGAATGGACTTGAACAAAGAGAGTTTCACAGCAGAAGTGGAATTAAAGGGAACATTGCGGAAGAGGACAAAGAGTGAGGAATTAGCTTTGCGGAGACGTAAGAACACATGACCAGACCAATTTAAGTTATCAGAAAGTTGAACTCCAAAATGAGTATGGTGAGGGGAAAAGTTCACAGGAAGATGAAGATCAGAAGGGGGAGATACAGAAAAGGAAATACCATATGTCTTGCTTGGGCTAAAATCAAGATGGTTAACAGAAGACCAAGTAGACTAAGATCAGGGGTAATATTGGAGGCAAAAGAACTACCAAAGTTGAAAATCGCAGTGTCATCAACGTATAGTAGACAGGATAAGTTGAGGACAGATTGAGGGAGGTCGTTGATAGCAACAAGGAAAAAGAGAACAGCAAACACGGAACCTTGAGGAGCACCACTAGAGACAAGAGCAGGGGAAGAAATAGACGAATTTATTTTGACACACTGACGACGATTGGATAGGTAAGACTGAAAGAGTTCGATGAAATCAGCATCAAAGCCAAATAAACATAATTTGCCAAAAGGATAGAATGAGGGAGCCGATCAAAAGCTTTAGAAATGTCAAGAAAGATAATGCAACCAGGATCATTACGATCAGAGTGGAAATAGCAGTTTTCAATCAAAGTGAGCTAGTTAGTGATGGTAGAACGACCCGGAAGGTTACCATGCTGAGAAGCGGAGAAGAGGTGACGAATTTTAGGGAACACATAACGGAAGACAAGACGCTCAAAGATGATTGATAGCCGAGAAAGAATAGCTATTGGACGATAAGACGTGACTTTAGACTAGGGAAGCTGATTGGATTTTAATAGTGGAGAGATCCAAGATGTTTTCCAGCAAGTTGGAAACGTTTAGAGGAGCAAATGTAGGAGAAGAGATGCTTTAAATGGATGGAAAGTGTTGAGGAAGTTTCATGGATAACAAAGGATGGGACGCCATCAGGATAGCAAGGACGAGACAATTTGCAGGACTTAAGGATGAGGAAAATATCATGGGCGTTGAAAACGATGTCACATAAGCGAATCAGCGGGGAGGTGGCAGGAGGACCAGGACAGAGAGAGACAGGATCAGAAAAATTCGATTAGAAATAGGCATTGAAGAGATGATCGTTCTCCAGATCTGAGTGAGTAGAAAGATGGTTCCAATGCAAGCTGGGGAGGTCAGGTTTGGAATGCAGGGAACGCAAGAAAGCATAAGAGTCTTGAAGAGATCCAGATGAGAAGCTGGACAACAGAGCGATTTTGTCGAGTTCCATGAAGTTGATGACGTCTTCGATGAGAGAAGAGAGTTTTGAAGAATCGGAAGGACTGTAACGGCGTTTGAAAGATTCGAGTTTATTCAAAGAGTGTACAGTAAGGGATGAGCAATAAAAAGGGAGAGAAATACGCTTTTTCCGACGACGATGAATAAAGGATGAAAGGAAGGTGTATCAGTCATCAGCAGAGAAAGAGTCATTAAAAATGGGGAATGAAGTAGAGAGAGCAGCATTTAGAGATACAAAGTCACTGTTAGATCGAGCGTATTGAGGAGTGGCAGCACAAGCAGACAGGCTGAAGTGAACAAATGAGTGATCAGACAGTTCGACCGGAACAGGAACCAGAGAGGTGTCAAAAATACGATCAGGGTGAGAGCACAAAACCAAGTCAAGAAGGGAGGAGCGGGAAGTAGGAGAAAATACCAGTTGTTCAAGAGAGTAGGAAGCAAAAAGATCCAGAAGAGTGGATTCATAGGCGTCATTAGAGTCAAGTGCATTCCAACAAACATTAGAAAGGTTGAAATCACCACAGATGTGAAGAGGATGAGAAGTGGGAAATCCAAGTTGACGAGAGAGAGAGTGATAGACTGATCATGAAAGTACTCAAGCATGGATGAAAAATCAGCCAGAGGAATACGAAAAGGACTGCTGGGAGGAGGGTTATAAACACAGAGAAGAGAAACAATGTGATCACTGAGAACAACAGCACAACTGCAAAAGAAATCAAAGGAAAAAACTCAAAGGAGAGGGGGTGGATGTCAAGGTTAGGGCGATGAGAGGCAATCAGAACACCACCATGACAACCACTAGAGCGATCCATACGGCAGAGAACTTTAAGTTAGGTAAAACAACACTGTCAGCACGAGAAGGATCAATCCAGGTTTCAGTAACGAAAATGAAGTCAACAGGAGACTGTAAAAAGTAGTTGTAAAAACTGAGACAACGTTTTAATGAGACAATACTGCGAGCATTGGCGAGCAAAAATGAGAAGCCAGAGTTGGGATAAGGAGTGAGATCCAAGCTAGGAGGTACAGGTAGTCAATTACGACGATGGGGACGAAGGCCAAGAGATTTGCGCTCAGCATCGGAGAGACGATAATATCGGATCAAGAGGCCATCTGATTACATTTCAGGATCCATGAGAGCAAGATGCCACTCTTGATTACAGACAATATGAAAAGAGGCGAATCGAGAATCCGTATGTGGTGGAATGGGAAGGACGCCATCGAATTGGAGAGAGGAGCAACGGAGGTGATCAGCAACATCAAAAGCAGAAACAGAATTAGCAAAACGGTTGATGTAGATGTGAGCTTTACGAGGAGGACGAGGAAGAGAACTAATCGGAACAACAGGCAGATTACAGGAAGAACTAGTGCCAAGGACGTGACGAGGGCGATGATTGCGGTGAGTAGGCGATGGACCAGACTGTTCAGGGGCAGGTGACGACCCAGGAGAGGGAGCAGAACGTGGGGCAGGATGATTAGGACGATTCGTAATGGTACGTGAAGCAGAAGCCCTGTAGGAGAACATTTGAGAATGCATGGACGAAACATCGGAGGTAAGCTTAGCAAGAGAGTCTGAAGGAGATGACAAGACAACATTGGAAGGGCTGACGTTGGAAGACTGGTGTGAACGTGAAAGGAAGGTGACAGCTTGGCGAAGTAGAGAGATGATGGTATCCTTCTTTAAAGCACCAACCACCGTAGCAAATTGGGCGTCTTGCAGATTCTGCAAATCATCAAGCAAAAGATTAGCTGCAGGCATGACTGAAATCTAAACAACTGTATAATAAACAGGCAAATGAATTTTACATGACTAAAAATGCTTCATACCATTGATTTTAAACAATTTTGTTGGTGTAAATCTAGTTGAAGTATATTCTTAAATCATGCCACGCCCTACTGGCATTGGTACACTCGTATACTTGCATTTGCTGAAGAAGGCTTAACTCAGAAAATTATTGCACAACGAGTTGGCATCACACGTGCAACAGTTAATCGGATCCTAAAACGCGATCAGGACACAGGAAGTTTAGATCCAGGAAGATCCTCTGGTCGTCCACGCATCAGTAATGCACGACAAGACCGTGTACTTGGTCGTTTGGCACGTCATGATCGATTCAAATCGTGCAACATTATCAACGCTGAGTGGCGTCAGGACACTAATGTCCAAGCGTGTAGAAGGGCTGTGAATAATAGATTGATCCAGATGGGATACAGGGCTCGCCGGTGTGCTGTTAAGCCAAAATTGACTTCAAGACACAAACGTGATCGATTGGCTTGCGGTAGGCAGTACCGAAACCGACTGTGCAACACTGACAGCACGTGGTATATGGTGACGAGTCCAGGTTTGTACTCTATCCAGTAGATGGCAGGCAATGCGTTCGGCGAAGGACAGGGAACGTCTCCTCGATCTGTGTATGCGCAGTCGAGTTGCTGGAAGAGGTAAATCAGTGCATGTATGGGATGCCTTCTGTGCAACTGGATAAAGCGAACTGGTCATTTTGGATCAGAACGTGATAGGTGCCGTGTACTGGCAGTTTCTCGATCAAAACTTGGTTCTCTGGGCTCGTGGCATATTTGGTAACAATTTCAGGTAACAAAATGACAACGCTCCTGCACATAGTGCTCGGGTTGTGCGAATGTACGTAGAGAACAACAGCATCAACGATCTACGGCAGCCCCCGTTAAGTCCGGATTTGAACCCAATTGAGCATCTTTGGGATGAACTTGGGCACTCAGTTCGACAGAGACCCTTCCAGCCAACTAGTTTGAGGAAACTTAGTATTGCTCTGGTTGAGGAATGGAACAGGATTCCACAAAATAGACACGCAATTGGTTGAAAGCATACCACGTCGCCATGTGGATGTTACTGCCGCTCGTGGTAGTCACACGAGATATTAATTTTACCACAAATAAGAAAACAGTAAAATGAACATATGTGCTAAGTTTCATGTCATTCTGGTGTAAATAGATCATTCTACAGTCATTGTTTTCTAATTTAGAAAAATTATAATAATGTACTAAGTTTCATTAGCTCCAAGTAAGTCTTCTAAGTATGTGTTTATGAAAGAAATATTTTGCTATTACAATATATAAACGACACACTTTCAAAATAAAGTGATATTTCTCAACTATGGGTTATCTCTCATTTTCAGAATCGAACAACCATTTTTTCCAATAGTGTATGTGCACGTTTTAAATTGCTGGGTTTCTATAAATATGGTGTAAACGCATTCCCATATAAATTTGCTAATTCTGTAGAATTCTCTGTTATTGTAAATGTAGTTGCTTGAAAGCCTTAATGCAGTCTAATATTTTAGTGTAAATGGGGGATGCCACTATTTCTAAGGTCTCAGTGAGTCCCTTTGAAGGTCAAAAACCAGGAACCAGTGGTCTGCGCAAGAAAGTTTCTGTATTTAAACAGCCACATTACACAGAATGCTTTATTCAATGTACTCTTAACGCAATACCCAGTAAGGATTTAGAAGGGTGTCATTTGATGCTTGGGGGAGATGGGCGTTATCTTTCCAAAGAAGTTATTCAAGTTATAATTAATGTATGCGCCGCTAACGGAGTCGGAAGATTAACAATTGGTCAGAGCGGTATATTTTCTACACCTGCAGTTTCAGCTTTAATAAGGTCAATGAAGTGTCAGGTGATTTATTCAATTTATATGGCAAATATTAATTTGTTTTGCATTTAGGGTGGAATTATTTTAACAGCCAGTCATAATCCTGGTGGTCCAGAAGGGGATTTTGGTATTAAGTTTAATATCGAAAATGGGGGTCCTGCACCTGAATCATTTACGAATAAGGTCTTCGAATTAACGAAAACCATCGATCATTACTTAATTTGTAAAGATATCACTGTAAGAAAGCATTTTATCTATGTCATTGACTTGTTTTTTATGTTTCTAATAACATTTCTTCATTTTTCCGGTGTGCATTTATTTAAATTGTGAAAGCCAAATTTGTTCAAATTATTTTTGTATGGAAATGTATTATCAAATCAATAAAGGCTAACCTCAACACTTCATTAGTTTTTCTCCGAAAATTTGAACGATTTCAGCTCATTGTTAATTCTGTCGTATTTTAGAATTCATTTTGTTTATTCTTTACCTAGATTTGTTTTGAAATTTGTTTACTTATAGTTATCGCACCGAAAATTCAATTATTTCAGTTTTTACATTTTCTGGTATTACAACTTTTTCATACTTTTTGAATGTGTATTGACTAAATTTATTACTAATCTTGACTTACTTTAGATCAACATTATATTTAGCCAATTGATATCAATTGTGTTGGTTCGACATATAATATTGGGATCTCTGGAAAATCCAGTGGGATAACAATCGATATCATTGATAGCTGCCATAATTACGTGTCACTCATGAAGACTGTATTCGATTTTGATGCATTAAAGTCTTTACTTTCTAAACCATCTTTTAAAGTATGTCGTTTTGTTTGCTTCACTACTGTTTAATCTTTATCATATAGTAGGGTGTGTGTAGCCAGAAGAATTTAATCGCGTTTAATGTTTTGCTTGGATCGGTATAAATGCATTACATAGGAAATTGTAGCTTGCTGTATTCCTATATTTTTGTGTGTCTGTCTTGCGTATTAAATCGCCAAAAAAATTTGCTGTCATTTGAAAAATTCTGCTAAATTGTAGTGTTTTGCAAGTCAAATATATATATCTGTGCATATGAATGAAAATCAGCTTTCTGGTCTACTCTCAATTTTGTAATGTAATATTAATTTTGCAAGTTAATAAATGGTTTTATTAAAAACATTTTTGGCTGCTAAGGCCTTTCAATAAAAAACTTAGCTATTCATACTCGTTTATATTGAAATAGCATTATCTGGTTAGCCAAATAATAAATTCCTTAATTTTACTTAATTACCCAATGAGCGGCAGTTTCGTATAGGATTCCTAATCACGAGATACCGCATCACATGTTTTTCGAAAACTATTCACGATTCTTTCGTAGCGAGCCCCGTATATTTCAGAATTTTAAAGGCTGGAGAACAGCTAAAGTTCTCAGCAAATATGTTTTAGAACATAATGTACACTAAGCTAGTCAGTAAGACTAATATTGATATAATAATTATATATATATATATATATATATATATATTCTATTTGAAAAAAATTAAAACAGCTTAGTTGCCTATTATTAACGTACTTTATGCACCACCTAGTAGACATTTAATTTCTTCTAATTGATGAAGTAATATTGACCAATGGAGCATCAAGTTTTTGCGAAAGGAGGTTGTTGCCTTCCATTTATGTACCCTTGTACCCTTCTCTAAATTTTGCGAAACTTTAATATCAAAATATTAATCGCAATTGGCATTGTACGTTTATCTTTATTGATATATAGTCTAGTTCATTGGTAAAGTGGTATGTATACCCGTTTAACCAATTTTATTTTTTGCGTATATGATACTTTTCAAACGTATACTGGACGACTTGTCTAATCAATGGCAGCGCTAGAACATTAAGTTAATCCACCGAACAACATACCAAGTTTCGCCGAATTTATGTTATTATCTCAGGAGATATTCATGGGAAACTGTATGTTTATTTTCATGGGGTTTCATTACCCCAAAACTAGTCAAAAATTATTAGTTGTCTGGAGATCTCTATTTTTGCCAAATTGAATTAACATTTTGGTTTACATTTGCAAAATTTATGAATAATGCGTTAATAACATGTTGAGAGCCAAGTCAGAGATGGACGTGGACTGTGGAGAGCAGGGCCAGTCTGGGATTGCGCAAAGGAATTGGAAAAATGGGCAACATTTAAAAAATAAAACCCTGTTATGAAACTGTGGGTCTACATTTTTTGCCGATGTCTACCTCTGAGTCAAGTACCAAAAGCCATAAGTAATCAAGGGAATATATTACAACTTGCACACTTGATAGAAGTAAATGCTAGACAGCGCACAACTGTGTGGATTGAGGATTGTTTACAAGTTTTACACTTCATGAAATATTGGGAAAGCAAAAGAGCTTTACGTTCCAGAACGTAGGGACTAGCGAACTTATGTTTTTTCGTGCCTGAATCCTCCAGTGTCGCTAAAATGAAGAATAACCACTCAAATTTTTGCTAGCTAATCCCGTCAGGATAAATTTGTATCCACCTTCTTAATCGTTAAGCTTAACTAATCAAAAATGAAAGTAGGAAAATTGTATGCACACTTCGGATATTTCGACGGTAAAAACTGAAGTTTATTGTCATCAACAAATTTCAATTAATTGGGCATTTCTCCGCATTCTAAACTGCTTATACAAATGCTGCTATCACAATTGAAATATGTACAACTGCGTTTTTAGTTTCTCAATTCAATAACATTTTTGCCAAAGAATATTTTGTTTGCGAATCCTTTTGTTGTCCTTTCAGCTCTGTTTTGTATATAGTGGTGCCAGATGTTAAGGGAATTAAAAATTAATATTTTACAAAATTGTCTGTTCAATCGTAGCTTTTGTTTCAATAAAGAAACAGATGCAAATAAAGCGATATTTAATGCCAAGCTCAAGTCTTCAATTACCGACATTAACTTTTGTTGCTTTCAAGCTCACCATCTAGAATTGTGTTTCCCAGAAATTTATCTTTCAGAGTTGAATAACCACATTTTCTTTCACTACTATAAAATAATTTGACAATGAAAATGTTCATCTTTATTTTGAAAAAAGTTTTCTATGAAACTTTGTTTGAAATTTCCTTTACTAAAATATTTATAACACTGTCAATAATGAATCAATGGCTTAAGTGAATAAATAATGCATGTGTCAATATGGCATAGCGATTGAATTGTTATATTACTAAAATATTCAGTCGTAATTTGCGTAGTAACAATATTGTTCTGTGTAATTTATTTCTTCCCAATTATTAAAAAAAATAAGAGGAAAATCGTGACAAACCAAATATATTGAAATTGCAAACAGCTTTGTTCTCTAAAATAGTTCCTGAAGCAGCCCATCAATTTGTTTATAACACATTTGACATCCAATATTAATGCATTTTTCCACTGTTCTCTTACATTTATTTGAATCAATTCGGTTGAAGATTGCAGTTATTGAATGTTCGAGATTAATCATATTACATGTTATTTTGCATAAGTTCTTTAAATAAAAAAATCAGAGATATCAAATTATGATTTCTCGCACTGCTTATGTTTCGTATTTTTCAATTTTGGAATTCTCACTGTTGGAAATATGTCATCGTATCATGTGGAAAAGGGAAGACCCAAATTGTTTTTAGCTGAAAGACTACAAACATCACTCATGAAATTGTTTGATTTCCCATTTCCCAAATGAGACAATTATGTTCATTAGCACGTCAACTCAAATGAAATGTGGCCTTATACGACTAGAAAACATTGGTGCAACAATTGGTAACATATTGCTTTTCGAGCGCATTAATTTTCATTACTATGTTTTTGTAGCATACGTTTTCTGTTTTGCTTGCGAATTATTGCAGTAGCTAGATTTAAATGAGCTGAAGCACAACGGGCTCTGCCAACTGTTCATTATCAATAATTTGGGCACGTCATATCCTTTTCTTACAAGGAAATTATTATCTTGTCAGATGGAGGTGTTGCAAAATTCTTCTGATATTTGAATTGCCACAAAACATTTCATAGTGATATTCTAAGACGATTTATATCCTTTACTGTGCTGTCAACATTCTAAAATGTTAAATATGTGTTCTTACAATACTTCATAGTTGTATTTTCGTAATGCTTTTGTAAATTCCTAAATCGGCTACAATTTTTTTGGATAAAGACATAACTATTCTGAAATTTAAGTTAATGTTATTTATAATTTTTGTTCGGGTAACTTATTAAGAATTTTTAAATCAAGTAAATTTATAAATTTTCTTTAGAAATTTTGAAATATATAATCAATTAAGGAGAAAGGTTTCATATGGCACACCTCTCAATTTCAAAACTACCCATGAATGAGGATACTTCATGTTCAGGCGAATTATGAAACTGCAAAACTTTTTTGATACTCAAGACAGTTCTTTATTACTATTTGCAATCAGTATTCTTTGCAATATGGCATGAAAATATGGGTTTCCTTAACGCTAAACTCCGATGCCCCAAATACAATCCAATACTGCTTCGATTTTTCGTAGTTCCAAATATAAACGCCATTATTTCGTGCAATGACTGAAGACTATATTCTCCATAATTATTAAGATGTTGGAACGCTTATAGAAGTTGTTCTCAAAACTATGCAGAAAAATTGAAGTCCTCAAAAATTACTAAATATTTTGGAAACCACAATATTTTTGTGTAGGTATAAATTGCGATTTTTTATCACGGCTGTACATTCTGAAGGCTTCTTAGTGCATTTACGCGCTCATTATTGTAATAATTTTTTCTTAAAATTCAATATTGCATTAAATTTGAAAAAATATAGTATGAAGAAATTGTTTATAGATTAGAGTTGACTGTATGAATGGCGTGATGGGACCTTACGCTAAGAAGATCCTTATTGATGAGTTGGGTGCTTCCTCTGATAGTGTAGTTAATGCAGTTCCTCTTATGGATTTCGGAGGCTTGCATCCAGATCCTAACTTAACATATGCTCGTCCACTTGTTGATGCCATGAAGTGTGGGGAACATATCATTGGGTTTGCGTTCGATGGCGACGGAGATCGGTATTAAATTTTGAATTAAATA
Source organism: Hofstenia miamia (assembly GCA_900660155.1). Taxonomy (NCBI): domain Eukaryota; kingdom Metazoa; phylum Xenacoelomorpha; order Acoela; family Hofsteniidae; genus Hofstenia; species Hofstenia miamia. The sequence goes on from CABFPE010000310.1 coordinate 53,511, forward strand.
CCATAATATTACGTGGGGCTCTTAAATTTTCATACTTTATCTCTGCGATTGACTAACCCCAATTTTAAGATAGGAATCTAAAATTATCTCTACATTTATTCATAATCATTCGAATTATCAAATCAAATAAATAAATTTATATCAGAAATTCGTTATTCCGAAACGGCATAAATGTTTGGATAAAGAACCTAATCTTGTGATGCTTAATTATGGCAGATTTTTTTTATATTATTATCATTTCATCGCATTAGAATGAAAACATGTTATCTGGTTCATTATAAATTTTGTAATACAAAATTTGAAATCTACATGTGATATAACTATGCATTTACTGAAAAAATATCATTATTGTTAATGATTGTTTATGTGTGAATTGGCAGTATATTACAGAACCTGTTTTCATGTCATGAAGTATGCAAAAATTAGCCGAATATATTTGCTCATTTCAGAACAAGAATATAATTTTGTTCTGTGCTAAAGGCCTGACGACCAAATTTCCAAGTTATATTATATTGATAATCAATTTATTTTGTAATTAATAACAAGATCTATGCATCAGAGCAGTTTCCAGGTCCTTGCATATGCATGAACATGTGTTACGATTGTGTTTTCAAGTTATATTGTTAATTTTAATATTATTCATTTGATTTAGAAATATGATCATTGGACGAGACGGGCTATTTGTGTGTCCTTGTGATTCTCTTGCTGTAATAGCACATCATGCTGATCAGATACCTTACTTCCGGAAAGGTGGCGTTAAGGGCTTAGCAAGAAGCATGCCCACTGGAGCTGCTATTGATTTAGTGGCCAAAGCAAAAAATTTAACAATTAATGAAGTTCCAACTGGTAAATATTTAATAATTGTGCCGATATTTTCTTAGCTCTTTTTATGCAACAAATAGCCAATTGTATTGCTATACTATAATAACGATTATTTATACATGCAGGGTGGAAGTTTTTTGGAAATTTGATGGATGCTGGTAAGCTGTCGATTTGTGGAGAGGAGTCTTTCGGTACCGGATCTGATCATATTCGTGAAAAGGACGGATTGTGGGCTGCGCTCTGTTGGCTTCAAATAATTGCATCACTTTCAAAAGAAGAGGCAGTAGAAGTTAAGACAATTTTGGTTGATTTCTGGAAGATTTATGGTCGTAATTTTTTCACGAGATACGACTATGAGAATGTAGATTCAGATGCGGCCACCAAAATGATGACACAAATGCGGGAGAAAATTGACAGCGGGGAATTGGTTGACAAAACCTTTGAAGGTATGATGTGAAATTTATAAATATTAATTTAAAGAACTCCCCTAAAAATTTGTTTCTGTGGGTTTCATCGTATCCTAAGACTATTTGATTTTTCAATTTTATTTCAAATTGAAGGCGAACCAGGGTATGGAACTTTTCTTTGAATGTACACAATTCTGTTTCCCTTTTTGAATTTAGATTGGTTTATCTTGAAGCAAACTTTTACGGTCATCGTGCTTACATTCACTGTAGACATTTTTAGATGGCAATTCTACATTCAAAATTTCCAAATGCGATGATTTTTGTTATACCGATCCTATCGATGCTTCCGTATCTAAAAATCAGGGTTTGCGTGTTATAATGTCTGATGGCTCTCGTTTTGTCTTTCGATTAAGTGGTACCGGCAGCAGTGGCGCCACTATCAGGCTTTACGTAGAATCGTATGAACCTTCCAGCGGCAATGTTTCCGGTGATGCACAAGAAATGCTTCGTCCATTAGTCAACATTGCTTTGAAGTTCTCTGAGTTGGAGAAGTTCACTTCGCGAACGGCCCCAACAGTTATTACTTAGGGGTTTTGTATGTCTAGGAATGCAACAGCAATATTTTTAACATTTCTTCATGTCAATCTCATTTGAATAATTAAATGCTTTTTATTGAATGAATAATTTGTAAATTTATATGAATTAATAAATAATAGAGTAGTGTATTTTTGCATATTATTGTGCGATTATGTGGAATTTGTATTTCAGGAATGCAGGGGTGCAAACCTAGTTCAAGAGATTCACGTAATATAACATTGTTTTCAAAACTTTGGTACATTATGTAAGTGTGTGTAGTGTTGAATTCAGTTGTAGGATATTAAGTTGCTATTTAAACATACACGTCAATAAAACTTGTTGGCCAATTCACAGACACAACTATATATATAATATATTGTGTGACGAATTTTATTGCGTCCAAGTGATCAAATACTATTAATTTGTGATTAATTTTTGTAATAGTACATATGGGTAGTAATATACATGTACAATAATGAGAACGATTTGGATTTTTTTATTTTTCCAATTAAAATTTTGAGGGAGGTTAATCATATTCATTTAATCCAAAGCAGGGATGTGTAATACACACTAGAAAACCTCGAATCATTCGCAATTAGTTTTCACTTATATTAAAAATAGAAAATACAATTCAACAAAAAAATGATGTTCAAAATAAGATGATACCAAAATAGTATATAAAATTAAAATTAATTGAGGAAAATACAATATTTCATTAAGATAGTTAGATAAACATTTAATACAAAGTGTGGAATCCTTTGTTTTTATAACTTCTGAAAAACGACGACTGCAAGACCATGAGAATTTCTTACAAAGTCCTTAATTGTGTTCCATAAATCGTCGCTATTTCTGGGTTTCTCTTCCGAACTTATTCTATGATGCGCGACAGATTTTCTATAGGATTTAAATTACATGGGGCAATGTTTGTTCAAATTCCACATATTTTCGACAGAAATGAATATTTTTACGTCGTCGCAATGACTTCAGATTGAAAGTTCGATCACCTGAAAGCAATTAATCGAGCAGCAAGGCTACAAGATCGACTTACGCAGAAGCTCATTTTCTTTGGCGTGAAACTGTTTGGAATAGGGTGCAGTTAAGCGATGAAAGTAAGCTTCATTTTGGTGGTAAACAATTTTTCTTGGGATTTCTGGAAATACTTCGTTCTCTTATTTGCTTGCTACTGTATATGTTTTCAGTAAATTTGGAAGATTTATTTTGTTTATTTTCATCTGTTTTGTTATACTTGGTTCCTTTAATTCTATATAAATTGATTCAATGATGCTTAGTTGAAATTATCAGTTGCCTTGGATAAAACTTTATAAGTAAATTTCATATAACAGTTCTTTAGGTGATTTTTTGTCTGTTTGTATATTTCTTGAAGTCTTTCGAATGTATTGTGCACCAAATTGCAATTGATTTAATGTGATACTTTGAAAAGGTATTCAACCTTGGTTTCTGTCTTTAGTTCTATTATATGTAGTAGTTTCTGGACTGTTATGGAACGTTTACCATATTTTCGGTTTACTGAACACTATTTTGTTCAATACTTGTTTGAACATGTCAACTTGTGTATATAAGGTCAACAATTAATAGTATGTTTAAAATGGCATTACTTTTATTTTAATAATTTCGGTATATTTGAATATCCCAAATTGCTTCAATATCCCATCCCTAAAGCTTTAAAATAATTAAACAGATTAATTGGACTTTTCTCCTGCTACTCCAAATTGATCAGAAACTATTCTATCCACATCTCAGAATTAACCAACTCACGTGAAACAATTAAAAACTGCAAGAGTCTATCTGCTGAAGCAATAACAAAAATCAAAAACCTAAAACACGAATTATCAGAATCTTTTTTAGTGTCTCCTGATCAATCTATACCTGTTGTTCTTGAAACTGATGCATCTAAAATTGCGATCGGAGGAACTTTATCACAAAATGATCGTCCTATAGCATTCTACTCGCGAAAACTATCAATCAACGAAACAAAATAGTCTGCCTTTTAGCTGGAGGCAACTGCAATTGTAGAGTGCTGCGGAACTTGGAGACACATTTTATTTTCTTCTGTACCTTTCTTTAAAGTTGTAACAGACCAACAAGCTGCATCTTTTCTTTTTAACAAATCAATTTTAAGAAAATTAAAAATTGAACTGTCCGATTACAAATTTCACATAAGATACAGAACCGGCAAGCAAAATATAGCCGCAGGTGCACTTTTACGCCCTGCGTATGGAATGGTGCATTCAAATTATTCTTTGAAATTGATACATCGATTTTGTCATCTTGGTCAGCGAGGTTTTTACATTATTGTCGTTCAAGAAATATTACTGCTTCTGTGAATGAAATTCGTGCACTGTCTTCCAATTGTGAAACTTGTCGTGCGATTAAACCTAAATAATATCGACCTCCTGAAGCTCATGTCATAACAAGTATATCTCCATGGCAACGTCTATCAATGGAGGTTAGTTATTAAATCTGTCAATTCATAATCTTATGGCTGTCAGAATTTATCTTACAGCTGTCAGAAAAGATGTAACCTTGGAAATCACTCTTATCCAATAGCATTATTCAAAAAGCATTATCAATATGGTAAATAGTAAAATAATTAAAAATATTAAAATACCTTTTGAAGTTTAAGTAATTGATTAATGTGAAACCTTTGAAAAATTTAGAAAATTATATATGTAGGAAGCAAGTGAAATGTTATTTTAATGCCTTTCTCATATAGATACTATTTTAACTAGATGTCTCTTAAGCAATGTCCCAATAAAGCTCATTTTAAACAATAACGACTTTTTCTGACAGTTGTAAGATAAATTCTGACAGCCATAAAATTATGAATTGACAGATTTAAGAACCAACCATCAATGGACTTTGTAGGTCCTTTACCATTTACAAGTAAACGTTAAGCTTTAAAAATATTGTATAAATAAAATTATTTAAAATTTTTAAATTCCTTTTAAAATCTTACGTCGTCAACTGTTATAAATTGCTTACAATTATTTCCAATTTTTGGAACACCCGCTTCTATTCATACAGATCGTGGTAGTCAATTTAAAAGCGCCGAATTATCCAATTTGTTACTGAAAAAGACATTGCGAAATCACGACCAACTGCATATAGACCACAATCTAATGGCCGATGGATAAATTGCATTATAATGAAGACTATATCGCTCGCACTATCTGAACATCGGCTTCAAAAATCTGACTGGGAAACTGTTCTTCCAATTGCACTGTCTTCTATACGTGGTTTACTCTGTACCTCAACAAATAAGCCTCCTTATCAACGCCTATTTGGTTCTAAAAGACGAACTTGCTTCGACACAGAATTACCAGAATATCTCTCAGACGCTTTAATCATCGTAAATCAAAAGGAAATATACCAACAAAACCAGTAAAATATAAACATTATCCCCATATTACGCCCTTGTAGAACTAGAAAACCGCAAATCAGATACTGCATCAACAAGATATCTTAGCGATGGTGGAAAAGAAGATACAAATACATTAAATCCAAATACATTACTTCTTCCTAGGTCTGATTCCGAAAAATCACTTTCCTTTGAAAGAAACGATATAGAATCTCTTTCGACTCGAAATTATTCAATGCTCGATTCAAATTCTCTATCTGCTGAAACGGCTGATGAAAATCCAATATCGTGCAACAATAATGCAGTTTAAACACGAAGTTCTTTAACAACTCAAAAAGAATCACATTTAAGATTAAGCAATTCTGGGAATAGTGAACAAAAAAGAACTCTCCGTGGTAGAATAACGAAACCCCCCAAAGTATTATGGAGTTCAAAACTAAAAAAGGGGAAATGTTATGGAAAGTTTACCATAGTTTCGGTTTACTGAACGTTATATTGTTCAATACTTGTTTGTGCTTATTTATTAGTCACATATCAACTTGTGTGTATATAAGGTCAACAATTAATAGTGCTTAAAATGGCATTACTTTTATTTGAATAAAGCCAAATTTCTTTTCTTTACTGCTTTGTTAATGGTTTGGTTATACGACAATTTTGGCCTTAATAGGCCGATGACCGTAGTCGTCTGCTAAACGTGATTTTTCCATAGTCAATGCATTTTATTACCACTAAGTGCAATGTTGTAATTTTCAATCCAACGATTGAAACACGCTCATAGTTCGAATAATTAAAAGATTCGTAAGCCATGTGTAATCGAATTGTGAATTAATACTTTCAGAAATGCATTTGGCTGGTATTTTGACCGTTAAGACAAATCTTTGGCCGCAGCCAGACGCTGGTACTAGTATTGGCAATAAAGTGGTAAAGCAACTTAAAATCTTAGTGTGCTCTCCTATCCAATTGTTTCGTTTTTTATTGAATTGTTTATTCTTTTAATTGAAAATTGAATTGTTGCACTTTGCTGTAGTCTTTAACAAATGGGTGTGAAGTATGGACAACTGCACTCAGGGATCCCACAAAATTCAACATGCGTACTTGCTTGTAATACTCAATTTTTTTGTCAGCAATGCTTTTTTGGAAGAGAACGTTGCTACACATATATGCTTCGCCCTCTAAATACAGAGACCATCTGGTTGAGTTAGGTCACTTGTACGAAAAACTAAAGAACGTCATTACTGTCGGACGAAATGATATAAGCACGTTACTAACAATTATATTTAGGAAATCACCTTATTCTGCATTGTGCATACGCAACCGTCCACATTACTTCATGCGTGGATATGCAAAACTAGCTGGAGCAATCATGTATTACTTTGAAGAACCGCACGCAACGTAACAAGATGGCTAGAAGCGGCACGCGACCTTTTTATTATTAATATGATCAACCAGCGCTAGTGAATCAGCCTCGCACCACACGCAGCAGGCTATCGCACTTTGAAGTCGCCGCCACACCGCATATATCATCTATTGACCAACGCACCTAATTCAGCATTTAAGAAGCCTTTTAAATGTCAACTGCGTCCTATGAATTATTATATATTTGTTTCCAAACGCCCAGACTACAAAGAACTTACAATAACCCTAAAATTAAATGTATGTGAATATCAAAATTTTTTCTATTTGCCGTTATATATCTCATTGCTATATCATAACACTTGTGAATCCAATTTACTTTTACCAACACATTTCTATTTTCATGTCCATAAGTCATCTATTTATAGTTAAAGTAAAAATTTTGTTGTTTCAATCAATCACATTTTTGCTATTATCAACATTAAATAGAAACTAATAACTGCTATTCTATATTGCCTTTTATTAGCTGTATACGGTATTGAAACAAATCCAGACCCGATTTTAACTTTCGAATCTTATTTTCAAAAGCTAAATCGAATGAAGAATTATGTTAACTACGTACATTTGAAATTTAAAATCTTGGCAACAAAAATATTGAATATAAACAATTAATTTCAAGTTTTAAAATAATGTCATTTTAGCTATTTCCGAAATGTGGTTAAAAATTGATGATCTTGATAGTATGTTTTCTTTTAATAACGAAAAATATACAATATTTAGAAGAGACAGATTATACAGCAATTCATTTGGTAAAACAAAAGGTGGTGGAGTTCTATTTCTTATACCAAAGTCGTTTAATCCAAAACAACGCAATGATATTAGCAATAATCTAGCATCTAATTTTGAAAGTCTATGAGCAGAAATTTATAATTCAATAAAAAATTCTCAATTTAAAAAGCAGTTATCAAAAGTATCTTACTGAAGAACTATTTCTCAGGTTGCTGACCTATTACCTCCTCATGCAATAATTCATCTATTCCACGCATTTGTAATTACGGGAGTGTACTATTTTCAAATTTGAGCACATCATTGATAAATAAATTTCAGCTGCAATATAAATGGGCTTTAAATGTTTGCAAAAGAAATTCTAGTAACACCAAAAACGTGTCCTTCTCCTCAACAATTACTACAAATCAATATTGCTACATTATTTTTCAAAGCTGCTAACGAAATTCCGCCTTATGATAAGATAAATCTCCTTGAATTCAAGAAAACTTTCAATAAGAAATATGTTGTCACTAGGTTCAGACGTAAAGTCAAAGAAAATTCATTTTTAAACGTAGCCACAAGGCAATGGAATAATCTGCCTAACGAAAATAAGCATATTACAAAACTGAAAGAATTCCGAAATAGTGTGAAAAGATTTATTCTTAAGCAAAAATTCATCTCAGGAAGATCTTGGACAGGGTACAAATTCTATAATAGCAATTACACAATTACTAGAATGTAGACTTATTCTTAGCCTTCTTAGCAATGTATAGGTTTGTAAATAGTATGATTTTATTTTATTTTTTTTTAATGACGCTATTTTGAGAAGCCATCAGTTTGTATTAATTGCTTTACCTTCTCTTAATAAAGATTGTCTTATCTTATCTTATCTTATCTTATCTTACTGTCCAAAAAAGAAATTCGCTAATCTATTTATTGAGCAATTACAAGAGAAATTATCTTTGGCTTGTTTTGAAAAGAAACAATTTATATTGCTTGGAGACTGGAACCTAAATTATTTTAACACTAATGAACAGTGCAAAATTGACCTACTCATAAATTCTTTCAATTTAAGGTTAACTATTGCAATACCCATAATCAAGTACCACACTAATTGATTTCATTGTGCTTGTCAAAACAAATAGTGCATTTTAGTTTTTACTCATCTGAATGCCCTTTTCCTGACCACTGCATTACATCTATTGAGTTTTCTAAATCTGAATCGTCTTCGAATAATGCCACAAAGTGGTAAAAACCCGTGAAAAAATACAGAAAGTATAAATATTTTAAATTTCTTCACAAAACTAACTTCCTGTGTATACTGCACCAGATGCAACTACAATGCTGATAGTTTTTTTAGAAATTTTTACATTTTGTCCAGAAAGAAAAATTATCATTAAATCAAATTATAAAAGCATTTCACGCATATCGGCACATAATATACCCTAGATAAGTGAATTTTGTAAAACATTGGAAGTTCTAACCCGCGTACTGCCATTGGGTCAATTTGACCCACTTTTAAAATTTATTGTTGGAAGCCTATCGTTTTGTGACATCTTAGAATAAGAATCAGTTATGATTTTAATATGTGATAATTTTTAGGCACCCAGCTGGCCCCTAAAGTTTTTATTAACACGCAATGCTATTAGTGGGTCAATTTGACACATCGAAAATATTGAATTTATCTGAACATTTCTACTTTATTAATAAAGGGCTCCTTAAGTATGAAAGACCACAAATGTATAAGGAAGGGCAAGAAGCCTTTATATTTTATTTTTGATAATAACCCTACAAGATAAACATAGTTATTATATTTTACCATTTTGATTAGAAGTTATCCTTTTATCCATTTTTTGAATTACATATTGCACCTTGGTTTTGATTTTAGTTTTAAAATATATATTTCTCATTGATATCCTGAAAGAAAATTGTAACGCAAAGGCCTTTTTGGCATCAATATGAATTAGATGGCGATAAATCAGAAGAATGTAGATTTTGATTCGGTAAAAATGTTTCTATGTTATAATGACCCGACAAAATCATGTATATAGTTGAAAATCCAATTAATGATTTAGAAATCAGGCGATGAAACGAACTACGAAGTTGAGACTGTGATGTTGTTGAATGTTACTCCAACCAGGTATCAAATCCCATGGTAATTTTATAAACATATTATATTTTGTTATCCTTTATCTCTCACTAGAATAACCAGCTACAATCACCAAACTATAACTTTCAAAACATGTCTTAAAGAATAACTCCCGCACCAACAAATACCCAAGCTTGCAGTACTTCCATGTCTCAATGTTTACTTCACAGCTTAGTACAGAATAATTCGTTTTCCTCATCTTTTTCTATGACCAACTCTCAAATATCAGCTGCACTTTATTTCGTCTCAAGATATAGAAAGATTACTTGATTCAAAACGCCACCCCAAACATCTCAAACTGCGACATGCAACATTATTTAGCAAGCAGCAAACATACCAAGACATGTTCGAGATCTCAACATGGTCAACCCACACGAGTTCATTCTACATTTTATAGACTCGAATATTTTAAATATCGTCATCACACATTCAAATGAAGAAGGAAAACGTAAAGAAGGTGATACCTTTAATCCCATCACAAAGGAAGAATTGCTTGGTTTCAATGGAATTATGGTCATGTCCGGAGTTTTTTCACGATAGCAGAATGTCATTAGATCAAATGTTTGATTCCCAAACAAAATTAACAGACTACAGTGCAGCTCTTTCAAGACAAAGGTTTTCGAAACTTTTCAAATATATGAGATTCGATGATAAGAACAGTCGAACTAGAAGGCAGAGTCAGTACAAACTAGCTCCCATTCGAGATGTGTGGGAAAAATTAATTAGCAAGCTGAGATCATCTTATGTACCAGGACCATATGTTATCGTTGATAAGATGCTTACTCCATTCAGAGGAAAATGTCCATTTCGTCAGTACATTAGAAATAAGCCAGCAAAATATGGTCTTAAAATCTGGTGGTTATGCGACTCTGAAACGTATTATCCTTGCAATAGACAAGTTTACCTGGGTAAGGAGCGAATTCGAGAAACCAATCAAGGAGATCGTGTTTTTCTTGATCATGCTAGACCACTCTTCAACAGTGGAAGAAATATTTGATAATTTTTTTACATCTTTTGAACTCGCCCAGGAGCTGAAAACAAAGAGGCTAACGATTTTAGGAACTGTAAGAGCAAACAGAACATTTGTACCACCTGAATTTCTCAAGTCTACTTCAAGAGAAGTTTTCTCTTCTCTATTCGGCCCGCAACAACAACTTTTTAACTCTTTGTTCATATGTTCCTAAGAAAGGTAAAGCTGTTATAATGCCTTCATCCATGCATCATGACCAGACTGTGTCAGAATTTGCACCAAAAAAGCCTGAAATCGTAAGCGACTATAATAGGTATAAGAGTAGTGTTGATGTGATGGATAGAATTGTTGGTGAATGTTCCGTTCGGCGAGCAGTAAGAAGATGGTCAATGAAACTTTTCATGACTATGGTTGACATTTCCGGAATTACAGCCTTTTCGCTTTACAACAATATATTCAATCCATATGGAAAGAGAGCTAGGAGGCAATTTTTACTTGAAACTGCTAATTCTCTTCTAGAAATTAGCATACGTAGTAGAAGCATTCCCCCAAGAATATTACCTGCTTGGAGAGAAATTATAATGCAAACTAGATTTTCTCAAAGCATACATATCAGAGAGTAAAGATTAGCGATGTTTTTTAAGATTGGCTACCTGTTAATAATGGTGTTTCTCAAGGAACAACTCTTGGTCCCCTTCTTTTCAGTATAAATATAAACGATATGCAAACGACAACTAATTGTAATTTAATTCAATACGCCGACATGCCTGCATATTCAGCGATAATAAATTCAAGCATATGGCAATTGAATCTATAGCATTAAACTGTGAAAGTTATGTACGTATTTCAGGATGAGCAGGTTGCTTATAAATGAAGATAAAACTGAATTTTGTATTTTGCACTAAAAATTGTTACGATGTTTTAACCTTTAAACCTTCATCTCAATAATACTACCATTTAGACTGTAGATAATTTCAAGTAATTTTTGATTCAAAACTAAATTTTGAATCTCACATTAATGCAATAGTTTGAAAGTTAGCCATCGCTATATGAAACATGTCATTGATAGTAATGCAATTACCATGCATTTATGATGAGTCACCTAAATTATGCAAATATATTTTTTACTGATAAAAAAGACTCTTTTTTAAGAAACATGATGTGCAATTAAGATGGGCACTAAATGTTTTAAAGAAAAATTTTTCCAGATCTAAGTACTACATTTCCAAATCAATCCTTTTTGCAATATGGGTGGTCATTTTGAATACTATGCTGACATTTTTTTAACGCATCATAAACAGAAATCTAGATCAAAACATTTTACCTGAATTAAGTACAGAAAAAATCTTGATAGAATCATTCATTAATACCGCTATCCGAACGTAGCATTCATTACCTAAAGAGATAAAAAAACATTGAAAAACTAAAAGCTTTTCAGAAGCAAATTGAAATTTACCTTAAGCAAAAGTACATCTTGGATCATCATGCTAGAATACAAATTCTACAACAATGATTATTCAGAAACCAGTACTTGAAAGCTCCTAGTAATTTCTCCCTAGCCTGTTAGCTTGATTTTGCTTTTGTATGTAGTTGTAAGTATGTTTAAATATTTTAGAGAAATTATCAATTTTTAATTGTATATATTTATCTGAATGAAGAATATCGTATCTTATCTTATCTTAAAAAGATAAGCTTTGAACATGCCCTGTAAAAATGGATACATTGGATTAAATATGTTAGGTCTAAATTTTTTCATTTAAGTTCATTGTTGAATTCAAATATTTAAATAGAAATGAGAACATTTCATTTAAAATAAAACTGGCATTCGATAATTAAATTTGAATTGCTTGATGCAACAAGAAAACCTTCAACTGTGCTATTAAAAGGAAACATACTTAAACTGTCATAACCATCAATAAAGTCTACATCAAAAAAACAATTAAGTTTTCTTGTTGAAATCACTGTGATGTTTAATTTTAGAACTATAAAGTCATTATTAGGTTCCGTTTTCAGTAGATTACTCAAGTTTTGTCAATCATTGAAAAAGACTGCTTCAAGCATCGTAAGAATAATCAGCGCCAAGATTTATATGCCTAAGGCATCAAGCAGATGTTTAAGCATATTTGGACACAGCTTTCTTTAAAGTATATGTCTATGATAGCTCGCATATTCCATTGCATTGTCACAGATGCGAAATATTTCACTGAATTTTATCTGTTACTGCAACACCTAAAAACTAAGAACTCATAAATATTGGAAATTTTAAAACTTACTTGTTGGAAGACAACTTAATGTAGGAATTGTTTCATTACGGTATCATTCAATTTCGTCTTCAAGCTATAACGCAATTGCAAAGGCAGTTATTTCTTTGCAGCCAGGTTGAGACATTCGATAATGTCATAGAACTAATACAGGGGGAGAAGTACAAAGAAAACGGAACGCTTTAGAGGAAATCTTGATTTCCGATCCATGAGAATATTTGTACAAGTCATGAAGAAGAAAAAATCCATGCAATTGATGAAAATCCTTTAAATGTTCCTATATACAGAAAAGTGCCTTAAGTCTAGGTTCTAGGTAGGTCAAATTCACAAGTTTACCGTTGTGTAAGTTTTTTCACACAAAAACCAAAACAACACAACAGCAAAACACTGCTGTGTCACACAACAGACGACAAAGTTTAAATGTATTCGCCAGCTATCAATTAAAATGATACTGAAGGCTGCGATATATGTTATATTTTAATAACAAAATATAGTGGTGTATTAGCGATCTTACAATCAAAATACTTATAACCATCTCAATAGGATTTCCAATAAATTTACTTATTAAACAAAGAAAATACATGCCAAGCAGCACTTTGTAAAATTTAAAATGTATGATCCAGAAATACAGGTAAGCTTACGTGTATAAGAAATGTAATGACTATGAATTTCTATATATGCATTATTTCGCTATCAACCTGATAGCTAATTAGACTAATAATATTCTGGTTCCACAGAATCCTAGTGCACATGTGCATTCATTGCAAATGTTGAACACTAGGTAATTGGCGAGAGTAGTTGAGTGCAAGCTGTTTTTTGAACCATATCGTCCATGGTTGCCTCAATTAAACGGTTGTTAAGCTATAAAACTTTTAGCTATCTGCGTTGGTCATGTAAATGCTATTTTGTACAAAAAACATGAAAAGATTTCGCTTATGGCTAGAATGGTTAAAATTCTCACCCACTAAGGCAGTTTTTAGAAATTTTGAGTTTTTGGAATTAATATTTTAGGCAAAAATGCATGATACTAATTGGGCAAGGTTATATAATTTTGTAAAATGTTTAATGCTTAGGGCATAATTTCACATAGTAACCTCTAAAATTAGCTATTCAAAAGAGTATTGACATTTTTGCACATAATATGGTTTTCTGTATTTTGAATTAATGTTAGCTCATAAATCTTTATCAAATGTTTGATTTTTGACTTGTTTTTTTCTTAAAATCCTTAAGGTATTTTTGTTTGCGATTGAACTTAATGCAAGAGTACTCATAGGGGTGAAAACTCTAAAGTTATAGCAATATTTGTAGAAATTTTTCAAAAATATATTTTGAAAACTATGTGTGTTGCCAACATCAATACCCCATAGGAATATAATTTACATGGCATAAATAGCACAGTAACTAGCTTGTTAATGAATATGAACATAAAAAATGACCCAATTTGTTTGTATCAAATGCAAAACTAAATTTTATTACTCTGAATTTTTATCGCCCACACAACATGTTGTTTTGTGTACACAACAGAACTAAAAATTCTACAAAACACTACAAACGAAAGCAAGCCTGCAATTTCAAACACCACAACGAATGCTCATGAATGTTTCTATTGGTATAAAACTGTATGCCTTGCTAATTGAATATCTGTAACCATTAATGTAGTTTTTAGGCATATTTTCGAAATTTCGATGCATTGTTTGATGACGCATAATTCGAGATATTACTAAGGACATAAATCCGGGCCCCGGCCATAATTGACAGCACATCAAACATCATAAAAATAATTAAATTGAAACTACACTGCACTCATTATATGACATTGTAAAATATGTAAATTACATTAATTCATTTTCTGAAGTTGTAACTTACGCTTCTTACATTACAATATAATGTACATAAGTTCTATATTACTATTAATGCAATATCAGAAGATGACAGTGAGGTGAAATTCCTTAAAATTGATGAAGACAATGAATTTTATGTGAAGTATTTTGTAGATTATTGTGTAATTTCTACGATAAATCTACATGAAGGTTAGTGTTGCACCATAGGTTTAAACTAGTCGTGAAATTGCCGACGCGAACGGTACTGGTACCAACCGAAACCAGTTGACCGGCCGGTCTGACTGACAAACCATTTTCCTAAGTTTGGTTAAATATATACGTGAAACAGTGCAATATTACAGTCGGTTCCATAAGTCCATACGTTTCAAATTACTACTGCATTTATGCTATAATACAAACAGACATTGCTGAAAAATGACATCATTGCTGAGTTGCGACGTAAAGGAATCTATGAACGATCCCATCTGCAACAGGACGGCGCCCCACCCGACACTGCCCATATCACCCGACAATTTCGGAATGACAATTTCCCCAACCGGTGGGTAGGGAAGTTTGGGCCCATCCTATGGCCTGCTCGGTCATCGGATTTAACGTCATGTGATAACGCTCTTTGGGACATCATAAAGAAAATTGTACTGGCTGAAAAAGCAAGATCAACTCAGGATCTGAAACAGGCAATTCGCAATGCTTTTACTAACTTTAAAATGGAATCTATTCCAAAGATACATGCACGTACTTTTCGTCGACTACAACTTTGCATTGATATTGATGGGTTGCAAGTCGACCCTTACGATTAGTCATTGTACTTGGATTACTTTTTGATGTTAGTTTTTGTTTGTTAAATATAGATGTATTGATTATATTAATGATAATGTCTGTTTGTATTATTGATTAAGTGCAGTAGTACTTTGAAACGTAGGGACTTATGGAACAGACTGTATATATATATATATATATATAT
>CABFPE010000310.1:100229-118308 GCA_900660155.1 Hofstenia miamia
TTCCCACAAATTTTGTATTCTGATGATGATTTTCGAATCGAAACCGGTTAATATATATATATATATATATATATATATATAACATTATTTACTGCTTTGTTGAATTATTTAAGTATATTGATTAAAAGCAAATCTTTATAACATTTCACGAGTATTCAAATTCCTTGTATAATGTTTCAATTGCTTTATCAAAAAAATTATCCTAATATTAAAATCAACTTGCAGCTTTTCACTAAACCCGCTAACCTACACAGCTCATAATTACTTACCTCTGAGGCTGCCAAGTCGTCTGCAAATCATTTCAAATAATATCATTATATTATAGCTAATTGCAGCAATTTTTCTTTGATTTAGTCGCCTACGCTAATATGGATCTGAAATTGCATGAAAATATATATGTATTAATAAAAACAAAAATAATAGCTGTTATCGGAAAGTCTAATTAAGAATAATTGTTTTGATGAATTTAAGATGGAGACTTGAGTGATTGCTTGCGTATAGATTTGTAAAAAGTAAACATTTGCGAGTCGAAATTACATTGGTTCTACAATTCCCCATGTGCACGAGCTTTGCAAAGTAAGAACGTTTTAAGGAAAGTACTTATGAAGAAAATTGAAAAATCAGAAAAAGATTTTGTAAAATATTTTCCAAACGAAAGCTTCAAATTCTTAAATATTAATAAAATGTTTACAAAAAACAGTTTATTGGCCATTTAGTCAAAAGCCAAGTCTGATTAAGCAAAAGGCGAAAATCAACTACGAACGTGTACTGCATATATAATTAGTTTGTGACAAAAATTTTCAATACAAGAATTTCCAAATGTGGAATGAAAGATTTTTTTTCGAATTGTTAGGGTAATACATGTAGCCTTTACACACGTAAATTATTATTATTACAAAATTTATATAAAGTGTCTGTTACAAAATAAACATAATGGTCACCTGCGCTTAGAAAGTTTATCTAGAATATGCGTTGATGAAGAAATTGAGCTAAGTTGAACAGATTCAAAATATGACTATAGTCATGCATGCCCGGAAATAATATGTTTTTAACAGGCTGCTTTATGTAGCTATCAGAAGACTAAGAAAGTAAATTTACAGTATATAGAAGCTACATGTTCCACTGTTTCACCTAATATCCTATGACAAAAACAACCTTTGGAAGTACTTGAGTAATCTTTGCAAAAGATGGCCGATTGTCAGGTAAATGCTGCCAGCAGTGTTCCATGAGTTTGTAGTGATCAGTTGGTGCATACTCTGGTTTTTCCAGTCTTCTCAGAACTGGCTCATCGACTGCATCCAAGATGTCCAATCCTCTAAGATCGCCCCAAGGCTGCTTTCCATATGAAAACATTTCCCAAAGCACCACGCCAAATGACCAAACGTCTGATGCAGAAGAGAACTTAAAAACTTTAATGCATTCAGGCGCGCACCTAAGTACATGTAGATCAAGTTTACATGAATTATACGCTCATAAATAGCACGCTAATATAAATCCTTAACCATTCATTTAAATTTTAATATCCAACGCTACAACCACTTTTGGGTCTGTCCCCAGAAAAAAAATAATTATAATTAATTGTTAATCTTAAAAGGTATATGTATACTTCCTGATTATGAACACTTGGTATGGGGAAAATAATTTTTTCATTTTAAAGCTAAACTGCACAGTGTTATCCTAAAGATACACAGAGCGGCTTAGAGTTAAGAGATGTATCCTGTCTAAAGGATCCAGACATACAGAAAAAATTAAATAATGGAAAAATTTTGTTTTTCTAATTTGCATTTGAATGTTAAGAATTTATAGAGTACTATATTACATAGTTACATATATTAGCACAGCATAAAAGTATGTGAAAACCAAGCTGTTTTAAACAATGTGCGCTGTCAGTCAGAATAAATAGACGCTGGCGTGATATTTGTAGCAGGTTTTAAAACTAAGTCTATTGACAAAGTTTGACTTTATTTAATTCTTAAGTTCTTGGATGTGTCATATGAAATAAATTTTGAAGTCTCAATCTTATTAACAAATTCTTAGATTCAAAATAAAATTAGTACCAGTTCAAAACGAAAAATGCAAAAAAGTTTAAAAATATTGAGGTTGAAATATATATATATATATATATATATATACATATATGAATGCTTTGAATTTTTGAATTTTGGGATTTTATAATTTAATACGATTCCAACTGTATTTCGAATAATTATTTCCAATATGAAGCGTGTATTCTTTAATGTTTTCTATAAAATAACCTATATATTATAATAACCTCATATTAAGAAAGTCTTGCAGTGGCTACAAAGTTAAAATGTAACTTTAATGTATGCTCGGTGGCATTCAATCAAAATGGAACTCTTAATATAGTGGTGACTGCCAGTCGATTCATACTATCTAGGCTCTTGATGAGCTCATCTTCAAATCATCACGTCTTTGCTAAAAATGTAGCATACACTAATGCATGTGTAATTATCAAGGCTTGTGAGACAGGTGCTGGCAAAAGGGCTTTGCAGTTATTGTTTGCAAAGTGTTCACGTCAACTAAATGTGTCAACGGATGACCAATTGTCGAGGCAAACAATTGTAGGCAGTATTAAATATATTTTACTTGTTAATTTGTCAAAACATTAAGCTAACGAGTGAAAATAAGCACTTTACTTAAATTTGAAATTGCTCTGTGAGGACAGAGTATTGGACGAAAAATCACGATAGTTACTCAAAAAAATTGGCAATAATTTCGTTTTTGACTGGACTTTTACTTAGTTTTGGGGAAGAACTTTAAGTCAAGAAGTAAAAATTTAACAAAATATGGGGTTTGAGAATTTCATACACTAAACATCATTTCATATAAGACAATTGAATTAAAAAAAATTATGTGAAAGCGAAAGATTTAGCAAGTATTCATGCATCCCTAATAAACCTGCAGCATTTTTTGCTAAAATGCTGTAAACATTTCTTTTTGTCTTAAATTCGTGATTGGGCTCTATCCCGGCCAGGCGTGCTTCTGCGCGACAACTTCTGACTTTGGCATGGCGCGCCTGGACGGGACTCACAAAGATTGTTTTAAAAAAAAATTTTCAGGGTAGTTGTTGTTCCGATTGGTATTAGACCGCATCATTATCTGAACACTAGGTATGGAAATAATCTGAATATTTTTACAAAAATTGGATTTTTCAATGAAAAAAATTATTATTTGCATGTAATTCAGGCATAAGCACAAGTTTTAGTAAATATCTTTATCATTGCATTAGCGGGTGCTACCCCATAGATGTTCTCATGTAAAAACCTTTCAATATTTCTTAACAGACTTGGATAAAATTGTCCCAAATGCAGCCAAATAAGTTTATTACGTAAAAGTAACACGAATTGCAATATTCAAAGTGTTTATTAATATTAAAAACTGTAGCAAAAATTTTAATTTTGTCAAAAATGTACATCAAAAAATTCCAAAAAGATGCAATTTTTTTCCAAAATGTTGGCAGCATTTTTGAAAAACCAAACTACTTAAATGGGGATTCTCTCAGTGTGGTGATGGATACTTTTTGTAAAACTGAAGCCAAGGTAAAGTTATTTATGACTTCAAAATTGACATATTTTAACATTTGCATGCTTATATAATTTATTGATAAATTTCACAACCAAATTATATTACAAAAAATGTAAAAATTCTAAATGGGGATTAAAATCAACTGATAAAAACACTAGTTTTTCACTACTCATTTTGGATACGAGTGTTTGAAGATATCAATACTTAGTAAAGTCGATGTGTTCATAACTGAGTAAGCCATATATATTTATTAAATAATACCGATCATCATCAGAAATTAACCCTGATAACCATAAAAATGTCAAAAATTTATTTTACTTCACACGTCGTTTCTGTAAGTGGGATGCAAAAAGAAAATTTACAGTTGTAGTATACAAAATATTTTTCCACTGCATAAAAATTCTCTTCTTGTGTTAGTATGCTGAAATTACAAACTTTGTTTTAGATTAATTTAAAAAAATCACACCACCAATTAATTTTTTACAACTCTATGACAATCTTAGAAGATTATCATAAATTTTTATTAAATATTTTGAGGGTGCTTTGTGCAATTTTTTTGATAATTCTACATATGAAATTCCAAAGCTCACCAAGCAATTGGAAGCTGTAAGCTCACATTTAAATTGGTTTGATAGTAGTCCTTCTCTACTCGAAGAGGCTTGCTAAGTCCAAAGTCACTGATTTTTACCTAAAGCATATTGGTAAACGATTGCCGTGTCTTACAAATTTAAAAATATAAAATATTTGCATATAATGCCAATTTATCAGGATAAATGCTGCACTAGTTTATGCACGACAAGACTACTTCAATGTCTTTCGTAGCTATAATGTATCATTAAACATATTTTTTTAGAAAATTCAGTAGATTTCTAAAAAAGAGTTATTTAAGTGTCTTTTCATTTGTAGTCGTTACTATTTGAATGCGCTTTTGTAAATGCTAATTATTCAAATCGAATATCAATTGTTCTATAAAATAAGCTTAAATCGGTTTAGATTGATGTTAGATAATAGGTAATTCTTAGGCAAAGATTTCTTCCAATTGTAACTAAATAGTTGAATAATTAAATTGAAGAATTTAACATTGATTACAATTTTCAACAGCAACAAACCAAAATAATAGACAACAATAATTCAACATTAAAGGAAAATGGCAATTTCATTTTTCGACGTTTTAACCCTAAATACAATAGGTTTGCGATGGTTTTTATCAACATTTTTAAACGTTAATAATTTAGTAAATAATTAAGAAATTTTAAATCTGGAAACACCCCTGAATAGGAAATTGTTTCTTTTTTCATCTTCAAGCTTAATTCACATTCTGACTCATACATCTATAATGTTTTATCATTGTTTTCGATGTTGCAGACAACATCACTAGACTGCACACACATATTTAGGAACCACTCCCAAACTCAATTAATTCAATTTCAGCTCAACATCTCCATAATGTGTGCGCGCCCGGAGAACAGAGAAGTATTCTTAACCATAGACTCGAGGATTCTTAAATTTACTAGTAGTCTTGGACAAAAATTTTTAAAAATTTAGACTAAATAAATTGATTACCTCTTATATTCTACCAATTTTTATTATAATTTTAGTAATTGCTATTCCCATTTTGTATTATTGATAACGAATTCCAGGTCACGTTAAAAATATAAACCTTACATATAAAAGAGGCTACCTATAAGTGCAAAAAATATATAACAATATTTTATAGTGAAAATCATCATTTTAGTAGTTTGTTTGAAAAATTATTAAAAGAAGAAGTAAACGCGTATTTCATATCTGAAAATATTTTCTCAAAAATAATTTTCATAGTGGTTATGGCATTAAAGATGCAATTTTGTTAACATCACAACAAACAAAATTCAATTTAGACTTTAATCATTGTAGTTGTGTCGCTTTTTGATCTAAAAAAGCTTTTAACAACAAGAAATTTGGAAAACTTATTAACGTATTATAACTTTGATAAAAACGCAATTAATTTAATAATGAATTAACCAAAAATGAAAAAACCAAATACATTACAAGTATATATATATATATATATATATATATATATATATATATATATAAATGTGTATTACTATTATAATTATTTTGTAAATTGTTTGTTGTTTTTCTTTTTCTTCAGAAATAAATTGTATTGCCTCTTAATCTATATCGTAGAGATATCTTCAATAATTGTGGCTGCAAACTAAAATGTCTATTTATATACGCCATCTATTGAAAATATTTAGAAAATTCTATCAAACGAGGAATTTAACAAACTTTAGTTTTCAGCTTTATTTTTAACTACGATTTTGTATAGATAGAATGTTAAATCGTGATTTTTTCTTGGAAATACTTTTCTAAATAAATGAAAACATTTCAAAAAATTAAAATTGTAATGATATTTTTTCATTTGTTTTGACCATTTTTATATGCTTTATAAATTTTTATGTTTATCCAGGATCATATTTAATAATTTAGGAATTTCATATCTTTGCTTACATTTTAAAAACAATCAAAAAGAAGCTAATTGTTTTCCTGTACATCTATATAAAATGCAAGACCAAGGAAATAAGACTAATTATGGAAAATTTACACTTACGAACTTTATGTTGTAACTCTAATTAATACTTACGTTCATTTGCAATGAGAGTTTGCATCTCCATTCGATTCGAAAGAAAAGTAAAAAAATGATTTAGAAAAAATGGATTTTACAATCGTAGGTATGATTCTACATAAAAAATAGATTTCAAATTCGAGTATGTCATCTACTGAGCTTAAATTTTTCACAACATTATTTTGAGCTTGTCTATTCACTACTCCTTTGTTGATACGCTAAGAACATTATTTCACAGTTATGCTTTTGTGAAAAATTGTTTTATTACATAATGCTTTTAAAATTATCTTTTAAATGATGTTGTGATGAGATAGTTAGTTGCATAGCAGAACTACTGAAAAGCTCTTTTATAAAGTAGGTAGAACTCCACTCATTACCTAACTATAACAAGAGCAATAAATGCCTGACGCTTTATTTTTTTGTCTCTTATCGCTGTGGTTCATCTGAATTGTTTCTATTTTTCACCTTAAAATTTTTATCATGAAAATTATAATATATTATTCCATGCATGCTGTTGCAATAACTAATAGGCGCATTCAGATGTAAGTTATATTAAATAAATATTAATAATAAGTACAAATATTTAGTAGTGTTTATCCGCATTTCCGTGTTGAGTTTAAGCTCTCGGGTGTTGAATGAGCAAATGCTGGTTACTTTTCTCTGATTTGACAAAATTCACCAAAAATTTGAGAACTTTAGGCATGAGCTCTTGCTTGGTCAAAAAGTTCGTTTCTTCACCCTAACCTTCTAAAGTTTAAAGTGTACTTTATTTAAATAGGTTCAAAAAATATATGAATATATTCCTTAAAATACAATGATTCAGAACGATTTTAATTTAAAAAGATGAAAAGAGAAGTGACTAGGTAATGTATACAATATCCTGAATGTAAAAATTTGAAATGAAAATACAATATGAAAACTAATTCCTAAGCTTGTTTAAGAACGTCTAACATAAATTTCAACTGATATGAGCATGAATATAATTTAACATAGTCCTTTGTTTCCAAATCAATGATGGGATTAGGGAAAAATGGCCATGGAGAAAATCAATACAGTTATAAGTTAGATTTTTCTTTGTAATATCAATATAGCAAGATAAAATTCATTAGATAACTCGTCGGTAAGCTGTATAGTATTTTTTACTCAATTAGTTCTCAACACTAAAACTTCGTTTAACTATATTTCTAAAATTTGGAAATTTAATGAATGGTTTTCAAATGTTTCGAAATTGTATATTTTGTGCAAATATTTCATAATAAATTTACACTGTCATATTCTTGTATTTATATATGTATATTATTATCTTATTATAGCAACATATTTTTAAGTTAACGCCTAGATTTTATACCTTATGTAAATTTATGATTGGTTCATGCCTGCAAGTGGCATAATTGATACTCTACAATGCAGTCCACAATATAATGCCACAACAAAATCAAATGAAAATTTCCAAACACGAACTTAGTAACTACCTTAATGCACCGCAATTAAGCTCTATCTTAAGTAGAAGTAAATGATTTAGATTGTCAACCGCAGACGATTGATCAAATATAATTAGAAGGTATGCTCGGATTGAGAGCAATGTCATTTCAGATGACCATTTCACACGAATCTCAAGCAATAATATATATATATATATATATATATATATATATACAGTATATATATAAATAAATTTTAGTACAGTTTTTGAATCAACTCGCAAACGTTTTTTCTGTCAAAATACCGCTCTTAGGTGAGGAAGCGCTTTAAAACATTGCCTTTCAGTAAGCTGCAGAAATAATAAAAAAACTAAAATATAATTGTTGATAAATATTTGAAGTTCTAAAATTGGACTTTAGCACGTCCACTTTGGGCTTTTGCGAAAAAACGTTTCTTGTTGTCTATTGTAAATAAATATTTTATTTGCTAAACTAAATTATGTCTGTAAATATAGATGCGCGTGTAGAGCTTCAACGACGCATACATCAGTCAAAAAACAATTTATGACTCGTGCCTAGCAGCACTCCAAACTTATTACCAGTAACTTCCAATGCCCATTTTAGGTCCATTTTCATAATACTTGTTAAAAATTTTTTTTAATATGTTGGTTTGCTTCATAAAAATTTGGTATGATAAATATACTTCTAATAAAATCTAAACACTGAAATTGAAGATTTTAAATTGAAATTTAGAAAATTATATGATAGGAATGTAAAATCTCCAAAATGTAAATTTTATTTTTCAACTTTATAGTTATAACTTATATAAAATTCAATGTATTTGCGTGCACTATTACGGAATAGTAAGTTGTTTTTTAAATTCGGCCCATCTTTTCCGTTTCTTCGGGCCAAACCCGGTCCATGTCCATCTCTGGGAACTGCGCAAATCAATTAGCTGTCAGTACAGGTATTATCTGTTTGTTATTACTCAATAATATAGAAATAGAAAACTTAAGCAGAACATTTTTTGCAACATGTTACCAATGTATAATCCAGGCATTTTACACAATTTTTAATGGGGTCTACAAAAAATTTTTCACCGCAAATCTCAGAGCGACAGGATTGCAATTTTTAGGTCCAGACCAGATTGGACCGCCATTCGGACTGAATCACGGTCCTTCCCCGGCCACTTCCAGCTCGGAATAACGGAGAAGTACACTTATGCATAGGTGCGTCCAAATCCCAGGATTGCCAAATTTCCTAATAGGCTTAGAGAGAATTATCTGAAAGTGAGGACAAAACGATTGACTACCTTAAAGATACAATAGGTTGTTGGGGTTAAATTTCGTTTTTATCATTTTGAAAACACCTAAGGATTCGCACTAAAAGGGCTATCAAAATATCCTCAACAACTTTCACTTTAGACTAGAAAGTTGAAGTCCTATATATCGAAATTATAACTACAAATACGCTGATGGGATTCTGAAAATATTTCTAGAATAATCTTTGGATTTACAAATTTATAGCACATGGACAATGCATGTGAATCCTATATATTAATGTCTTTGGTATTATGTTCTTCAATTTATATCATTCTTCACCAATGTGGATTTTGAATTTTTTCAAAGCTAGTTTAGAGATTATGTGTAATGACAAAAAGCAAGCAATGAAAAAACTAAAGCTAGTGTTGAATCTTGATTATCTACCTGCTCAGGACTAAAGACAAGCACATTTCGGGCAGCCAAGTCTCGATGAATTATTCTTTCCATCTCCAAGTACGCCATTCCCTCGCTGATTTGTTCTGCAAAATGGCAAAGAACGTTGACAGTGAATACTATTCGACTAGAATTTTCGCATAAACATTCGCTTAGAGAACGATGAGGAGCGTATTCTGTGACCTAAAAGAAAATTCAATGCTTAAGTTTATTCAATAAGTGCATAAAAAGTTATAGTGTGGTAACTTCATCAATCTCGATTTTTACCAACTACTTGTGAAATGATGAAGAAGTGTATGGATGATGCAAATGCTCTTTTCAATGCAATTATTTACTTTGAATACACAAGGAAATATTTGGAAGCATAATTCAGTACATGCTTAAGGTATGACAAAGACATCTAAAAATTAACCAAATGAAAAGTTCAATAGGTACTTGTATATACTTTTCAAAATTTTTATCATACACAGACAGATTTGGCCAAATTCCTGACTATACGCATTGAATATTTTAATTTTGTTAAAAAGCTTCCAGTTCAGCATTTATTTCAAGCTTCAAATGAACAAATTGCGAGAAAATAATGTCTAGTGCTTCATCAGGTAAAACAAATTGTTGTTGGAAGTCTATTAAAAGACAAAAGCATTCCATAGCAAGAAACGATGCAAGCAATTTCGAACTGGATTTTAGAATTTCATGCTGTATATATTGGTTTTATTGGCCTTCAAAAAGCTCAATGACCTGTATCAGATTATTATCAAAGTTCTTAATTAAATTAAGCAAAAACGAGTGCCCCATTGGGTAGCATAATTGTATTGAGAACAAAGGTGAATTTCTCAAGAAACTGCTTTTTGAAAATTGGTTTTACTGCAAAAACTAGTTGATCAAGTAACCGTTAGTTTCTTATCCAAGCCAATTTCAGTTTAGCAAATCAAAAAAATTAAGAAAGCTTTTGTAAAAGTTCCTAAAAATGCTCATACAATGGACTGCTGAAATACCAATTATTTAAATGTGCTCTGTAGGTTTGAGCTAAAATTTTCTGCCCAAATCCATCTCTTGCTTTATCTGCGGAAATGGTCATAGCAATGAAAATATTGATGATTAGATTAGTCTATCTCATGTGAAGAGCATGAAAATTGTGGTTCCTACATTCTCTTTATAAGACATAATATATATACTTTGATAATTCTATTTGATAGACAAGAAATGTACTGGATTGAAAGACTAACACATGTGAAATCGTGCCAAAACAATATTTTAGAAAGTCCGTGGCTTGCCGTGTTTAAAGTTCATCATACGTGCTTTAAAAACCAGACATGATTGCAGTTCTGAGTTGCAACCCCTTATGTTGATGCATTACCCCCGGAAGTTCAATCCTAGATTAAACACTTTATGCTGGAAATATTAACATTAACTTGTTTTAATTTGTTTGAACTGGGAGTGTATAATGCATCATATCTATATACAAATATTTACAATATATACACAAATATTACTGTACAACAATGCAAACTGAAGTTAAGAGATAAGATTAAGAAACTGCATTAAAAATTTTTTTTTAAATTATTTACAAATACATGTATATTAATTGCATTTTTTATATTCACAACACGTTCAATTTTTTTGAGGAACCTAGTTTGTATTGATTGGCAGTTAAATTCTCCTTCAGTAAGCTTTTAAATGTAGTCAAAGTTGAAGCACTTCGTATTTTTATATCTAAAGAATTCCATATTTTACAAGCAGTTACTTCCAAAATTCAGTTTTTATCTGGAAGTTGTTGATACAAATTTTATTCCGCTCATGAAATTTGACATATTTGCTTAAAAATACTGAAGCTGATGTTGGAGAATGTATGTTTTTGCACATGTTTACAAGGCTGCAGTACATTGTATGGTATTTAGGAGAGAAATTTTGAATTTCATTGATTTTTTGGCTAGTATGCTGCTTTCTCATGCTGAACATTGTTTCAATAGACCAGTTAAATCTCTTATTTATTTGTTCTGACTGTGTAGTTGTTAAGTTATTTAGCAGTATACATGAGTAGATATACTCGCTCATCACGAATGCATTTATTAGCTGTTTACTTTTGGTGAAAGCTCTAAGTTGCCTTATATATTGAACGCCCATTGCCATGCCCTCATTGACATTATTTTTCCCCAAATCTGTAAAAGAAATAACGAAAAAATCGAATTAATTGTTAACAGCGTTCAAATAAAACAAAGTGAAAATGTTACATATTTAGCTGTTGATATTGACAAAGATTTAAAACGCCTCTGGCGTTTCGGACCCGATTATCACGTTCAACTGTTGCATTCACTTTGTTTATCGCAATTACATCATCGTTCATTTTATTATTAATCTTAATACAAAAAGCCGCTATTTATTATCAAAAAATTTTAATTGGTTATTAAAACATTAAATTTTGCGCGTAAGCATGATCACGTTACTGAATACAAACGAAAGTATAATATATTGTCTCGGCTATATCAACTATATCAAAGTATAAAATACAATTTCATGCAGCAGCAATTTTATTTAAAGCTAAAAATATGGCCGAGAATCAATGTCTTTTCTTGCAAATCACTTAAAAGTAAATCCACGATGACATAAATTTATTTGCAACAGTATTTTCTATCTTTGTTTTTATCGAGCAGCTTCTAATATTTGGAATGATTTAGAAAATGGGTTTAGAGTAGAAAAAAATTACAAACTATTTAGAAAAAAATTAAAAAGTGCGGTTTTACACCGACCCAATTGGAGACACAAGCATGCTAAACACAATTAAAGACTTCTTACACTGAGCTCACCACATACATAGATACACAGGGAGCACATTATTTTATTACAATTATAATAACAATTTTTGTCCAAACCTTTCTCTGCAATTTGTGAGCCACACAGTGCATTTCTATGCAAAATTCAGGACAAAATTTGCCAGTATAAGATTTATTTTATATATAGTAGAATATAAAATGTATTTTTAAAATGATACTTGGTGAATCACAAGTCACATCAATTTTTCTTCTAACAATATCAACACACTAAAAGCTTGACTGGAATGAAATTGAACATCATTGAATACACAAAGGGAATTACAAAAGTCACTTAAAGTTTTCAAGCAAACCACCATTTTCCTGTATTGCAAGCTGATGTGTTTGTACAAGCGCAGTGCATTTCATTGATAATTATTTCATCAATTTTCTGAACGATTTTGTTCTTCAGATCATCTAATTTTTTGATATGAAAATCTCTGAGATGTAAGTGGGTCTAGGACGGAAACTTTTGAAAAATTAGAAACAGTTTAAAACCAAAATGTCATTTTAAATTTAAAGCCATGCTTAATTTGTAAGTTATTATTTTGTAGTAATAGAAATGTGTTCAATTTTTTTATTTAGAGTCAACAAATATTAATTAGGGCTAAAATAGAGCTTGACAATTAATATTTTAGAGCCGGCCCGGTCTAGGGATAAAAAATCCGATCCTCTTAGATAAGTGCCTTCAATACCACAGCTAACAATCCATTAGAGATAGATCTTAGATCAAGTGATCTTAGTGTCCATCGTAGTCTCAAAGCACTATAAATGATGCGATTTAGCAGCAACTGATTTTTGAGGAATTCTCTGGATAGAAGAGAGAAATAAGGTCCTCCATTTTTCTTTACTGCGACAGTGGATTAACATAACTATACAAACATGTTGCGTACCCATGCCTTTTCTCAACTGCTATTTTTGAGGAAACAAATATGTTACATTAGATGAATGGTCTCAAAAGTGCATAGATAAAAAATCTATTAGTTTTCACCACACAGCAACTAAAATATGGAATAGCATAGATCATGAAATTAAAATCGAAATAAATTACAAGAAATTCAGAAAAAAATTTCGCACCCTTCTTTTTAATAGCGACAATAACACACTACACTTATTCGAAAATTTTGAAGAGCGCTGGAAAGCCAGGCATACGCGCACATACATATTTGTATTACAGTGTATATACATATTTTATTATTATTTTGTAAATACATGTAACTTGTAGTTTGTTGCTTTGTATTAGTTATTTGCAGCAATAAATTTACTTTGACTCGTTTTATTATTAGAAGTAGTAAAGAGCTATTGAGGCTAAGAAACAAATATTATGTGACATATATTTGAATTTCAAATAATAGTGATATAGATGCCGAGGTTTAATTTTTATTATATTCGTTACATACTCTTGACGCATTAGATACTCAATGCAAAAATCCGATACTACAATCGATGTTATTATAAGTAGAGAATTGTGAAAGTTTCTGCAAAGTGCTAAACACTGCTATCATATAAATATCAACTTTGTCTAAGGCTCCCATAAACATAAACCAACTTACACATGAAATATTTACAAAACAATCAATACGCAGTTTGCAACTATGTAAATTTCAACTGTAAGCAAATAATGGTTTTCAAAAGTTATTAATCCATGCTTACTTTGCTTAGAGACTGTTTTCAATTTAACAATCATTTTCTGTTATAGGATTTCTGGCTGAGATTGCTCCATGCATATATATATATATATATATATATATATATATATATATTGCATATATATACATATATATATTTTTTTAAATGATATTTTCTAAGACTTAGCATATTATGAAAGATTTATTCCGCAAACATGTTTCGCTACATACGTAGAGCTTCGTCAGTGCATATAGAGTACAGAGGGAAAGTTTAGAAAAGTTTAAGAATGCTAACATGGTTTAATTGTCTATTTAATAGTTTTTTATGTTCTTGTTTTATTAATAATGCTTCAGTGATCTTGGTATGTTTGTTCTTAGTTAATATTTTAAAATGATCTTTTGTTGCTTGGTGATGATGTAAGTAAATTTCTGATGTTAGGTGGCCTCTTAGGTGTTCTTTAATTCTAATTTCCAAATGTCTTCTTGTCTCCCCGATGTATGAGGCATTACACTAATAACAAGAATATTTATAAACAATAGAGNATATATATATATATATATATATATATATATACATTGCATATATATACATATATATATTTTTTTAAATGATATTTTCTAAGACTTAGCATATTATGAAAGATTTATTCCGCAAACATGTTTCGCTACATACGTATAGCTTGGTCAGTGCATATAGACTATAGAGGGAAAGTTTAGATAAGTTTAAAAAATGCTAGCATGGTTTAATTGTCTATTTAAAAGTTTTTTACGTTGTTGTTTTATTAATAATGCTTCAGTGATCTTGGTATGTTTGTTCTTTGTTAATATTTTAAAATGATCTTTTGTTGCTTGGTGATGATGTAAGTAAATTTCTGATGTTAGGTGACCTCTTAGGTGTTCTTTAATTCTAATTTCCAAATGTCTTCTTGTCTCCCCGATGTATGAGGCATTACACTAATAACAAGAATATTTATAAACAATAGAGGAAGATAAGATTATTGGGATCGGATCTTTGTTTGAGAAAAAGTTTGAGGTCTTAGTTGTTGTAAATGTTGGAATTATCTTAGTTTCATATATCTTTAATTTTTTGTTGATTCTTTTAAGTTGGTGTTCGATATATGATTGTCGTTCTTTAATATAAGGTAAATTCCAATAAATGTTTTTAGTTTTATCATTGTTGTCCTTTAATTTGTTGTTAATAAAATATTTATCCAAGCATTTTTTTATTAGATATTAGATGGTGGGGATAATTGTTAAGATTGAAAAAAGTTTATCAGTTGCTTCTGTAAGATTCTTGTAATTCGATGATATTGTAAATATTCGATTAATCAATGTTCTAATAGTATTAATTTTGTATCTTGTAGTGCAGTATGATTCATATGGAATGTACAATCCTGTATTGGTTGATTTGATGTGCCATTTTGATTCGATTTTGTCTTTTGTTCTTAGCAATTCTGAGTCTAGAAATATTAATGTATTACTTTGTTCTATTTCGGATGTAAATTTGATGGAGGATACATGACTGTTCATAAAATTTTAAAATTCATGGAGTTCATCATTGTTGTTGAATATACAAAAAATATCATCAACGTATCTACAATAAAGTGAAGGAACCAAATTAGATTTTAAACTTTCAAATTTTGATTCAATGATATCGAGACAAAACATAGCCATAGTGGATCCTAAGGGTGAACCCATTGTCATGCCATTAGTTTGCTTATAAATATTGTTGTTGAAAAGAAATAGAGTATTTGTGCAGGCTAACTTCAATAGAGAACTTAGAATCGATGTATCAAATTCTATTTCATCGTTTGGTATGATGTTAATTATGTGATCAATTGTTTCTTCAATTGGAATGTTGGTAAAAAGTGATTTTGCGTCAAGGCTAGACATAATTACTTTGTTACTATCAAATGATTTAGATGAAAGTTCTAATTTGTTAAGAAAATCTTCAGTATTTTTGAGGTTATATTTTGTTGGAATAAATGGTTTAATTATTTTATCAAGTTCTTTTGATAAATTATATGTACTGTTGTTGACTGAACTTAGAACTGGTCTCATTGGTGGTTGTTCTTTACATTTGTGTATTTTTGGTAAACCATATAATCTTGCTGGTATACTTCCCGTTGTTCGACATTTTTCATAAAATTCTTTTGATATTTGCTTTCGCTGCAATAAAGATTTTAATGAATTATTAATTNAATTTGTTAAGAAAATCTTCAGTATTTTTGAGGTTATATTTTGTTGGAATAAATGGTTTAATTATTTTATCAAGTTCTTTTGATAAATTATATGTACTGTTGTTGACTGAACTTAGAACTGGTCTCATTGGTGGTTGTTCTTTACATTTGTGTATTTTTGGTAAACCATATAATCTTGCTGGTATACTTCCCGTTGTTCGACATTTTTCATAAAATTCTTTTGATATTTGCTTTCGCTGCAATAAAGATTTTAATGAATTATTAATTCTTTCTTCTTCTTTAATAAAAGATTTAGTTATATCTTGGTTTTTCAGTTCTTCAAATTTGCTTGTGTCGTCTAATATTTCATTCATTTTAGAAACATAGTAGTTTCTATCACATATTAACGTGCCGTTGCCTTTATCAAAACGATTTATATATATAGTTTTGTCTTTCGATAGGTTTCTTAATGCATTTGTCATCGTTTTTACGTTGTTTATAAATATTCTTGTGATGAGTGTAATGCCTCATACATACGTTGTTTATAAATATTCTTGTGATGAGTGTAATGCCTCATACATCGGGGAGACAAGAAGACATTTGGAAATTAGAATTAAAGAACACCTAAGAGGTCACCTAACATCAGATATTTACTTACATCATCACCAAGCAACAAAAGATCATTTTAAAATATTAACAAAGAACAAACATACCAAGATCACTGAAGCATTATTAATAAAACAACAACGTAAAAAACTTTTAAATAGACAATNTTTTTACGTTGTTAGGAATTTTAATCTTTGTGTTTACATAGTTGTTATATAACTTTTTTATTTCAAATTTATATTCTTCTTCTTCATGTTTATTGAATTTAGATTGTTTACATAAGTTTTCGAAGAAAACTTCTGTTGATACTTTTGTATTAAGGATGTTTGGTGAAGACATCCATGACATTTTCATTCCATAAGAAAGAGCTTTTTCTTCGATTTCATTTAGTTTTCTGCTAGATATGTTAATAACACTATTTTTTACTTTAAATTGTTCTTTTGAAATCTTGGTTTTAGTTAATTTGTTAAGTTTTTTCTCTTGTCTAAATTTAGTGTGGTTAATTTCTCTTTTAATATCATATTTTGCACATATCTTGTAGTGCAGTATGATTCATATGAATTCTAGACTAAATTGAGGACCGGCATGACCAGACCAGAGAAAAAAGTGACAGGTTTTGAATGGTGAAGTTAAATAAAGGGTGACCAGATCCGGTCCGGTCCGACGGTTAATACTGACTGACTTCCATCTGTGCTTCCATATAACAAAATATAATATTTAGCTTTAAAAGACAAGGAAGGAATTTTTGTTAATACTTTTCTGAATGGTAAGTACTTCGTTCAATATTAACATTATAACATTTACTTATATTTGAAATCAAATTTTGATAAGCATTTTCGCAAAAATATAGAAACTTAATAATTTAATTAAACACTTCTACTTAGACGCCTTTGGATTAATAGTTTACTTCCACAGTTTGACCTAAAAACGAAGTTTTGAGCTTACACAATATTTTACACTTTTTTTGGCTTTACAACCATGCCAACTAGCCACAAAATTAACATTTTCATATCTAATAAAATCTTGCAAATATGGTTTGACCGAAAAAATATCATTTTGACTTTAATCAGTTTTGCGCGCCCCAGTTAACGTCCTAAAAACGTATAAATATATACATATTTTTCTTCTTTAGCTGTTATTGAATACTAATTAAATTTGGTTTAATTTTGAATACAAATTCAATGTGTAACGTGTTCATTACAAATTCAACCAAAATTCAACTTTGCTGCAAAAAAATGTTTATTGGGTTTGTTAAAGATTGTTTGATTTATTTTCTTCTTAGACGATTATATGTGTTAATAGCATCATTATTTTTAAAATCGCCAGTAAACAAATCATAATCTATTCAATTTGGCCGATTTGGATTCGATTATTAGCATCCGAATTGATTTTGATTCCATTAGTTAATGCATCCTCCATAGGCTCGTGGCTCGCATTTGCAAGTTAGGGGGGCATAGTCTCGCAAAGTTCAATCAATTATTCATATTTTTACTAATATGAAATAGTTTCACACATTTCATTGATTTTTTTAAATAGAACGGCATTAGTATTATATATATATATATATA
>CABFPE010000310.1:118320-142254 GCA_900660155.1 Hofstenia miamia
GAAGAAATTTGGACCAAATGAGCAGCAGAATGTTTCGAAATATGTTTCGTTAATTTATTAATTTTGTACGAGTTCTCTTTCATATTTATTATATATATATATATATATATTATATATATATATATTTTGTTGGAAAAGTCACTTTTGAAAAGGAAATTTTCTTTTAAAAAAACAAAAAGCTGTTTTTGATAAACACTTTTTGCGTTTTCTTCCAAAACATTTAAATTTAAATTTTAATTTAAGGTTTATTTAAAAACTTTATAAAAAAAAAACTTTTGTATATGCGAAAATAAAATAAAAAAAATCATACAAAGACTATTTTTAAATTTAAAGGGATTTATCCCGAGTGCCCAAAAAAACCCGATACTAATTTAAAATTTGCTGTACCCCAAAAACTAAAAATTTTAAAAAGACTTTAAAATTTTTTTTTATATCTTTGACTTTTTTTCTATCTGTACCCAAATTTTGAGGGGTTTAATTTAAACTTTTTTCCCCAATTTGTTTTTTTAGTAAATTTTAAAAAAAATTTTTTTGCACATTTTCGGGTGATTTAAAAATTTAAATCCAAAAACACTTTTTTTGATTTTAAAAATTTTTTTTTTTAAAAAATCCCATTAAAAAAAACCCCTTAAAACTTAAAAAAAAATTTAAAGCAGGGGTAATTTTGTTTAAGGAATTGGGGGCTCCCTTTGGGCGAGTGAGGCCCTGCATGAAAACGGGAAATGCAGCTATGTATCGAAAAAAAGGGGGGACACCCAAAGGAAAAAATTTACGGGGAAAACTTTTTTTTTTTTAGTCACTTTTTTTTTTTAAAGTAGCTTTTTTAAAAAAATTTTTAAAAGAAAAAATTTGTTTTTTGATTTAAAATTTTAAAGCTCCCCAAAAAGTGCGAAAACGTTTTTTTACAAACTTTCACAAAAAATAAATTTGGGAAAAAACATTAAATTAAATTTTCTAAATTTGGGTGTAGGGATAAAAAATTTATAAACAAAAAAATAAAAATTTTAATTTTTTTGGGGACACTGGGTATTTTTGTGATGTTTTAAAAATTTGTACAATTTATTTTTTGAGTTAAATTTTGTGAAATATGAAAATGCTTTTTAAAAAATATAAAAAAATTTTAAATTTTCTTTTTGCAAAGTTTTAAAATTTAAACGAAAATTTTTGGGAAAACAAAAAACAAAATTTCTTTTTAAACCCTAAATCTTTATCTTTTGTTTGTTAAAAAAAACAAAAAAACTTTAAAGTTTTTAAATTTGAGAAAACTAGAGGGTGAAAACGGGCAGCTTAAAGAAAAAAATAAATATATCCCTGTCGAGCTAAAAAAAATTTAAAACTATGTCACTAAATTTTCCCTTTTCGTAAAATTTTTTTTAAATGAGCAAAATGCAAAGCCCCCATTTAAAAGGAAAAGGGATTTTAAAAAAAAAAATTTTTTAAAAATTTTTTAAAAAAGGGGTTTCAGAGCGGAAAGAAAAAAAAGGGGACTCGACCAAACTGCTGTTTATAAAAAATTTCCCAAACATCATAGGGCAATTTTACAATTTACCAAAATGCATGAAAAAAAATTTGCTGTTAAAATATTAAACCCCCCCTTGGGTAAATTTTTAAATTTTATCATTTTGATTAAAATTTTTTTCCCTATCTTTAAAAGCGAAAAAAATTTTTAATTTTAAAAAATTTAAAACTTTTTAATTTACTTTTAACCCTACCCACAAAAACACATTTTAAATTTGGAAAAATTTTCCCCACCCGGGCCCTACTTAAAAAACACCCGGGAGTTTTGCAGAAAAAAAAAAAAAAAAAAAAATATATACTTTTGAAAGTAAAAATTTGTTTTTGTGTATCAACCCTTTTTCTTTTGTTTCAAAAAAAAAAAAATTTTCCCAAAAAAATTTAGTGCTTTAAAAAGTAAAAAAATGAATTCAATTTCTAGAAATGTTGCATTGCAAGTAAAAAAGTTCGATCTACATTTTTGCTTCTGCAAATCTATATTCTGTGGTTGTTATGCGGTCATGTCATAAATTTAGAACTGTAGAAAATTATTGTTTATTGTTAACGGACTCACTTTATTTGAATGGAGTTTTTACAATTATTAAGAAAGCAAAATGTTTTAAAAAGTGCAAATATGTGTATAATGGTTAATTCTTTGATTTGGTTATCTAAAACGATTTTGTAGTCTCATTTTTGTTTATATTACTGCAAATCTGCAGATATGATTACAGTAGGACTTGCCCAAGCCCACCAAAACTGACTGACGTTTGTGTCAGTTTCTTCCAAGTCGACCATCTTTGCACCTTGGTGGTCATGGTGATGCTATATACTATAATCACCTGCCTTTAACTACTCCCTAATAATATTTTAAAATTTACTTAAAGATACTTGAAAACCGAGTTCTTATATATATGAACTTTTTAAAATTCAAGCGGGCTTTTACACGTTTTGATTGTTCAAGTTAGATTTCAGCCGGACAAACCAACGGAAATTCAAAAGAAAACAACAGCCAAATACCAAAAGTAAATGCAAAAGTATTGGTACATATTAATTTTCAAAGACATCATCTTTCAATAACAACAGACATCAAATAAACGTTAAGAATTATACAACATGTATTCATCAAATCCAGTACGACTGAGTAATGTCAGAAGCCATTATTAAAAAAAAATGAACCCAACACAGTGGTGACTCAAAATCAACCTAATGGTATTAAAAGCACATTGGGTTAACCCGCATTTATCTTTGAATCTAAGTATAGATATTCCAAAGAATTAGCTTTGAGGTTGACTTTGAACTATTTTATTCAGTAGATTCAAGTTTAGTCCTTAAAAATAGTCATTTTGTTTTAGTAAAACTGTTGTCGAAACAAACTTTTCGTCAAAATTTATAAACTGCATGCTAAATGGCCATTGTATTCAATTCAAAAATTCATAAAAATTTAAGATGATATCGAAACTTAGAAGGGGACAGGCAGAGGTGTAAGTGGGTCAAACCGGGTCTGGCTTAAATTGGGTAATATTTTTGTGTAGTTGGGTTTGCGTATGCGTCTGTTAACATAATTTTGAATTGGGTCAAATTGGGTCTGGGTCAAATTAATGCTGTATAATGTACAAATTGAACTTTGTATCTGTAAAATAGTTATTGTCAATAAATAATTGTCACATGCATGTATAACCTTTAATTTTGTTCAGCTAAGATTTATGTTACCCATGTTTACAATAAAAGAATAGATTAGTTTTGCAATGTTATTCATGTTTGTATATTAGATATATTAATGAGAAACTTTTTTTGTGTGAAAGTGGGACATAATTTAAATTTAAATTGGGTCTTGGTCAGCTCGGCTGTGGGTCCAAATGGGTCTGGGTCAGCATTCAGTGACTCACTTACACCTATGGGGACAGGTCTCGTTATTTGTTCTGTAAAAACATAAAGTGAAACGGAACAAGTACAGAACCGAGACCACTTTTCAATTTCTAGGAGGGACCCGAACCAATTATATTTAAAATGTGCTATTATATTTGATATTAGTCCTACTTGCTAAGCTAAAATATGTTGTAATATCCATTTTCAATTTGATTAATAATGCGTAATTTTAGTGCACTTAATCTCTGTACTGGAACAGGATGAACAGGAATTTAACCAAGTGTCACAGGATTGGGTCGGGACGGGAACCGACCCGAAACGTAGATTTTGATTTGCAATACTCACGTCTTGGATTAATTTTTGATAGTGTATACATAACCATTAATTGTTATTACTTAACGTCTTGGATCCTTTTCAAATGGAGGGGTGGATAAAATCTGTATCTTTTGCATCAATCAATGCATGCTTTGTACTCGAATCCGACTCCACAATTTGATACCCGAAAAAAGTAATTCAATTCCTCAAATAAATGTTATGTGCTCACTTAAAAATATTTTAATTTCAAACAATTTTATTGTGGTTATAGTATCAGAATTATCGTTCAGAGTAGAAAATTTATTGGTAACTAAGTGATGTTCGATATAGTTTTCTACTGATTTCCAAGCTAGAATCAAGTATTGTTTATTGTTGTACTAAAATTTCATGGAAAAATCTCTTAATAGTACTGCAATTAAACGACGGTATTAGGCCTATCACTCATTTTATTAATCTTTTGTTACCCTACCAATGCTATTATTTAGAAAATGATACAAACACATGGACCCTTTTTTCCCAATGCGGCTTTACAGACTAACCAATAATTGATAGATGATATTTATCACAAGTTCGTTCGATCAGCTTCACAAAGTATAAAAAAAATTTTGAGTGGTGTGGGTCAGGATAAAACTTTGGCATTTCAACATATATTAAAGATAAAAATACCATGATTTTTTCGCTATCATTAATTGTCTTAACACGGTTCCGACAGGGCTTTGAGGCTATATCTATTGGCATAAGCTGCTTAAGTTACTGTCTTATTCTAATCGAAATAAATATTTTTTAATCTCTTCATAGCTATGTATATCGTTCACATAATTTCTAGGTTTTTCGGAATGTATAATGATTGAGTAGTCTATAATATGTTCGTGGATTTTGAAAAAAGAAATTCTTAATAAAATAATCAAACGAATGTTGAATTCGAAAAGGTTAACATTTAAGAAAACACTCAAATTTTATACCATAAAACAGCAAATATTTGCATGTGCGATTGAAGGTGTGCTTCAGTGGCGACTACATTTATTTCGGTATAGTAAGAGCCGTTGAAATGTTTGCAGACATGAGAATTGTTTTCTTATATACATATCTTAATAAATTTAAAAAAATCAATTCTTTATAAAATCCCTCTTTTTCTCTAAGAATACGCCAAACTTAAAGAATCTATATACTGACGGAAAAATGTGATACCGACTAAGTATATATAATTAAATCTAAAGGTGATACTTCATTCTCCTTTAATTTTTCAAGTTCCTTCCTAAGACAAGCTACAAATCCTAAGAGACGCATAAACAGTAGGTAATGTGGATTAAAATTGTAGTATTTCTCCACTGCTGTATTTTGTAAGTTAGATCAGTGGCCTTCGGCTAATTTTTGTTCCTTTGCTTCTTGATAAGTACTGATAGTTTACTTTGAATTGTGCTATTTATAGTAAATTTATTCTTTATAGTAAATACACAAATATATTCGTCCATCGAAAGCTAG
The DNA here is from genome assembly GCA_900660155.1 of Hofstenia miamia. Lineage (NCBI taxonomy): Eukaryota > Metazoa > Xenacoelomorpha > Acoela > Hofsteniidae > Hofstenia > Hofstenia miamia. The sequence continues at coordinate 123,478 of CABFPE010000310.1, forward strand.
AAGTGTTAAGACAAATTAAGGTTCGTCTATGTCATAGAGCTGGGCGCCATCCGGCTGAGCCGCCGCCGGAAAATTTAGACGGCTGAGCCGATATATAACTAAAACTATATAAAGACAAACAAAATGTGTAATAAAAGGGAAACAGCATTTAATGTCGTTGATGCGGTAGTGACACCTAACATTGATTAGGTTATGTCTTATTAATCAGATTGCCTTTAAGGGCATAAGAAACCTTTTTGGAGATAAATAATTTCACAATACTGCTTGCATTATATACGATTTCTACTGATTACAATTTTCTTTTCATTGACATACACTCTCTATCTTATACCTCTAGTAGACAACCCCAGACAACTTTTTCTTATTCACTAGTTGATTATAACTCTTTCAATCATTTCATCAATGCATCATTATTTCTTGATCATTTATCTGTTTTCCCTTCTCAAAATTTGCTTCAATCTATTTACCCCCTTATCTCTCATGGACGCGTTCTCTATTTATTCCACGCAAAAGATGGTGTCGCCAAAATCTACCTCTCTTTTACTCTTCCCATTTGTTTATATTCGCAATGAACTCAGGTTCCTTCAGCGCCTTTCTGTTCACCCTTCCAGCAAAACATACTTACAGAAACTTCTCACATTTTATCCGTATCAATTGAACTAGATAAAGTTTCCTTTCTTCAGTCGTTTTCTTCAAATATTTCTCTCAATGCTTCGCACAAAATTATCAAAACACTTTCTAAAAGTAAATCTATTCCCTCTACACTTGAATTTAATGGCGAAGTTGCACATGTCATCGATTAATAACCAAAGCTAAATTTAACGAGTTGCTGTTTTTTGGTACTGGTACACATGTTTGTAAACTTGTTTATAAAAAACTGTGTTATAAGAATTATACTGGTAATAAAAATATATATAAAAAGAATGGCAAAACCTGGATTGAATATTCCATGCAGTTTGGAATTGAATTCGTCAGATCGAAGAAGAATATTTAAATTTTGGCGACAGAAAATGAATATAGATATTTTTCTGCATCTGGGTTGAATGGGTAAAATGTAACTGATGATGTACGTTGAGTATATATAATATAGTTCATTTGAGCTTACAACCAGAAGTATTTCTAACCTTTTTAACGAATACTTTTCCTCTGTTTTCTCTCCCAATAGCTTTTCCAATAATTTACATTCTTCAAATGCAGTATCTTTAAACCTATCTGAAATCATTATAAATTCTTTCTCCCTACATACAATCTTGAAAATCCTTTCATCTCTGAAGTCTCATTCCATTCCATTTGATCAATTTTCCCCTTCTCTTATCAAAACATTGCTAACTCTTTGTTCCATATATTTCGTTCAATCCTCCTAACATCTACATTCCCTAAAATATGGAAAACTGCCTTAGTTGTTCCTATTTTCAAAACGGGAAAAATCTTCCCCGATACCACTGTTCTTCTTATTGGTCAATTTCTATTCTTACTCACCTATCTCTTACCTTTGAAAAAGTTATATTTAATGCTATTTACCGATCCTTAGCTCATTGATTTCAAAATCTCAGTACGGATTTATGTCGCATCAAATCCACTGCACTCTCTCGTCTACGATTCCTCGATAGCATCTATTCTCACTTTGATCATAATATTACTCATTTTTGCGTCTATCTTGACTTTCAAAAAGCTTTTGATGAAGTTCTTCGTTGCATCTTACTGAGCAAACTTTCAAAACTTGGCATTGATTCTTCTTTCTGACAGAACTCAGTTGGTTTGTATTGACCACGTATTTTCTAATGAACGTCCTGTTACTTCTGGTGTACCTCAAGGTTCGATTCTTGTGCTATTTCCCTTCACAATATTCATCAATGATTTTATGCCGCACGTTTCTGACTCTAATTCTGATTGCATGCTATATGCTGATGACACTCGCATTTTCTAGTCTGTTTCGAATAGTATACAGTCAAGCATTGTTCAGGCTGAACTCTGGTCATCTACTAATGGGCTTCCATTCAATATCTCCAACACGGAATCTCTTCTTTTCTGTTCCTCTAAAACCTTACCTCCTGTTTTCTATCTAAATGATACTCAGATTCATTTTAACCCTAATGTCAGTGATCTTGGTGTAATAATTTCCTCCTCATTTTTTTTCATGGTCAAAAATCAAAACATATTTCATTAAAAACTAAGAAGTTCTCCTCTTCTCTCTATTTCCGTATGTCATCACTGCCTTAATTCTCCTACGAAATTAATTCTCTTTAAATCATATTTTCTTTCCACTCTGCTATAATTCCCAATGCTGGTATCTAAGTTCCCCTTCTATTAAATTTGATAGGCTCTTGCAACGCGCCTTTCGCTGGATCTTCTCTTCTAACCAAGCTTGCCTAAAGTTTCTTCTTAAGGTTAGACTTTTGCCAATTCCCCTGCACCTCAAGTTTCTAGATCTCACTTTTCTTAACAAATTACTTCTTGAGATTTATGACTTCGATTTTTCCGATCTTCTTAAATTCTTAAATCTTACCTATAATTCTCGCTCTTCCTCTAATGTCTTGTTTCATCTCCCTCGCATTTATAAATCAACTTGCTCTCATAATTATTTCTATCGTATAATCCCTCTTGCTAACTTTATTATCTCAAATGTAGAAATTGATCTTGGGTCTAACCCTCAATTTTTTAAAAATCAACTGCTCACATTTCTTCCTTATCTCAATTTGGCCTTCAATATTTATGCGATTTCTTCCCATTCTGCACCTTCTCCTCCTGTCACTAATTTCTCTAATTTTGTTTATATTTTTCTCTGCATGAATTTATTTTAAATTTATTTGTATACGCCCCTTTGTGGTACAATATATTTTATTATTATTATTATTATTATTATTATAGTATATATATATATATATATATATATAGAATATAAGAATTTAGCTACCACTCAAAAGCTTAAATTACGTGTAGGTAGGTAGGTAATGCTTTGCCACGGCTCTCTGTAAATAATTATTTACAGAGAGCCGTGGCTTTGCGCAGTTGTTAAGGTAAAAAGCTATTTATAGTAGTATTTCTAATAGAAAATCATGTGCATTTAATTTCATAAATTAAGTAAAGTGAACTTAAATTTCATATATGACATTTATTTAAAGAATGAGTGGAAAAATCAGAGCCAATAAAACGTTAATCTTATCAATCCTTTATTATATTTTGTGAGCATGCCTAGAAAACAAGTGTTGTCTAGACAAGTAACTATTTAAAGAGGAAATTATTTATACGCTGAAAACTGTATACAGTTTATAAATGCTTTGATCAGAACTCAGAACGCTATCTTTCTGGAGATTTATAGCCTTTATTGAACAGGTGAAACCATTGGCGTCGTACAAATTCTTGAAGCCCCCAGAAACTCTCAAAATTTTAAAAAATAGTCCCTTAAAATACATTTTATGTGTTCATAATTTAATATTATATTTTCATTTAACCAAAAAAAGTGCATCCATGCGGACGCTACTTGGTAATTCTGCAAATTAAAATTGTATTAAATGGAGGTAAAAATTCGGTATTACTAAACTATTGGCTTCTCGAAACAGCAGTTTTGTTCCTAATATACTTGTAGATTATATAAGAGTTTTAAAAGATCTTAAATACAATATTCGGTCTAGATAATGATATAATTTCAAATTACACACAAATTCCAATTTTAAGTAATTAATTAAAATAGAAAGCTAATTTGAATATTAAGAATGCGTCCAATCGCAAAATGAATTTGGTTGACTTCAACGGTTATCAAAAAGAAGCATTAAATTAGAAAAACAAAAAATGTTCAGATTTGCATTAAATATGCTTAGAACATCAAGATCTTTTTGTATAACACAGATTAGTTTTTGTAATATTGTAGTAAACTTTTTATGTAAGTAAAACGTAGGATCATGGCCAACGACAGTAAAGTAATGCTTTTTGACCATTATCATTTGAAGTTGAATTTCAAACAAAGAACCAAAGGGCCACTTAGAGTGTGACAGTGTACTATGCTGTCAATCGGCGATTCTGAATCGCATCTATTCACAACAGATTACTGACGTTATTCGGAATACAAAACAAGTCGCTATTTAAAAACAAAATTAGTCTTCAACTACTTTATCGTTTATTGAACTTGTAATGAGCTTAAATACGCTAACATAAAAATTCGTCCATCGTTTTAAGAATAATTATGCTTAAATATTGGGAAGGAGTTTGGAAAAATCCACATGCGTACATGTAATAATAACAATTAGTAAGAACAACACATAGAATAGACAAAGAAGCTTAGAAACTTTTAACAATATCAAAATATCACATAACAGTAACTCCACAATTTTTTGTACAACATGTACACTTACCTTAAATGCTAGTATGTAAAATTGTTTTAAAAATTTCATAAAATCTACACACAAAAATCAAATTCATTGAATATTTATGCATATACCAAGCAATTTTCAAATCGAAGAAGAGTGCCATCTTATTTGTGTATTACTCGTAACATGCAAAGATCCAGAAAGACATAGTTATTACTTATCATGATAAATTAAAGCTGTTAAAATCTATTTGCGAATTTTTACAAAAATTTACATGTACATCGATATATCGTGTGCATGTGCCAGTTGAAATAACGTTAGCGTTCCAGTTGAAAAAAGTACTGCACATAAATAATTCTTTATACAACAAGCACATGGGATTTGCAGATAGAAGTTGAAGATTAAGGTTTTTCACATGTGCTAACCACACGTCCAATTTCATCATATGTACAAGTCAGGTCTTTTCCAGCCGGGCCAGTTTTTCCCTGCGATCCTCTAGCACCAGGATTGCCTTTGAAACCACGTGGACCCATCACGCCTTGAGCACCATGCAGTCCAGGGAATCCTCTACTCCCCTTTTCACCTCTATCACCCATGTCTCCTTTATCTCCTTTAGAACCTGTCTCACCCTTAGCGCCAGGATGTCCGACAAAGCCTGGATTACCTTGTGCCCCCTTCTTCCCTTTGTCACCAGGTTCACCTTTGATACCAGCAAGAGTAGAAGTATCAATATGAGGTGCATCACCTGCGTCACCTTTTGCCCCTTTCGGTCCAGGAATCCCTTGAAGTCCTTTTTGACCCATTATTCCTGGCTCGCCTTTTGAAGCTTGTGCATACCCCTTATCTCCTTTAATTCCTTTATCACCTGGTGAACCCTTAAATCCAGGATTGCCTCGTTCACCTTTCTCACCTGAAATTCCTGGTTCACCCTTAAAACCCGGAAACCCCCTAGATCCTTTTTCACCGTCTCTGCATGAACATTTTTCTCTGATTATCTCTGAATTGAATCTAGGCTCACTCATTAGCTGAAATTGGAATTGTAACGTAGTATACTTGTAGAATAGAAAAAGCACTAAACAGAGAGATATTAATGCAAGAACTGTGCTTAACACAGAGCATAAGTAAATCACAGGTGAGCATCTGTGTTGTACAGGAATATTCCGTTTTTGAAGAGGAGAGCGACAGAGTTCGTTATAAGAACGCCTTAAGTATGGGAACAAAGATTGTTCATCGTAGTATGAATCCAAACGAAAGCTGTTTTGATCGCTTTCCGACATGGCAAGATGTAAACACCTAATCAGTTAGGCAAACAGAAGTTGACTTCTCTCTATCATTTGCAATATCAACCAAAAGGTAAAGAAACGTAGGCAGAAGTAATTGTGAAAACTTTATCGCTTTGTATTGTAAACAATTACTGCCAGCAGATCAAATAATCAACTTTTTGCAATTGGGTATATTGTAAATACCCTTATCAGCAGTCAGAATTTTGGAGTCATAGATTAGCAGAAATATTTACAAATAAATGTTATCAATGTGAAAACCGTATGTAATTTATCCATAACATTGATATTTTCACATTTTAACTATTACAGTATAAATTTGTTTTACTATGTTTTGAGTATAATGCTTATATTATCTACATTGCTGTAACCCTATCTCGACTGAGGGTGATTCCTCAGCACCCTCTCTTGAGAAACAATGTGATATCTCTAATTTGAAAGAAGAGTGAGCCGTCAATTTTTGATCTTTCCGAAAAATATATTAAGACAACGAATCATTATAAGTGGTATTAATTCTAGGATCATTCCGCAAATATTTATTTAATTTCATCCTGCGATCGAAAAATTGTTCTGTAAATTTTTTGGTTATATATTACATATTAATTTCAGCGCCACTCCATTATGGTAACATATGTCTTTCAAACTTTGTGGTACTAAGGTAAATTTCCTGACGTCAGAGCACCAGAATATCAAATTTTTGTTCATACTATTTAGCCATATGCAAGCCATTGTTCAGCCAAGTTTCGCTGCTTGCTGATGAATAGCATTGATTCTATTTGGGGGAGGGGTGCATGAAGAGCACCCATGGTTGTGAATGTGAAAAAAGCCCTGTCGAGATAATGTTAAGTTAGAAATCATAAATTCCTTAACATTTATATATTTAATTAAACTAAAATTTTGATTTCTAATGTAGAAAACACTTATTCTTAAATGGAAGATTTAAAAAATTACTAATATATATATATATATATATATATATATATCATAGAGCGTGGTTAAAACAAATATTATCATATTGTGTTGAAAAAAGTTACGTTGCTTTTGGTCCACCGTGCATATACATTTTTAATGTCGTTGATTGAGGTGAATAACAATAATTATTAAACATAGTTAATGAATATACATGTATTTGTTAGTGTTATTCTATTTGCTCTGCGTATTTCTTAAAAAGTCACTTTCCAAATCAGTAAATTAGTTAAAAAGCATTTCATAAATTTCACAAAATAGAAAAGTTTGATTGCTAGAATTTGATTAACAGCCTTCAAAATAATTTAAATAAGCTACTATATATTATTACAAAAAAAGTTCATGCACTTTAAAACTTGATAATAGCTTTTGCCGTGAAGAATTTTCGGTATAGCAAAAATTATGGGCAAATTTGTACTTCAACGTCTATCTGGAGACTATTTAAGTCATTATTGCACTTATTTTGAAGCAATTTTTAAATGACAAAGAAAGGCTTTAAGTTCTTATTACATCCATACATTGAGGGTTTGATTAGAATGAATTGTAGTTATACGTACCAGCATTAACGTTTTTTCATGGTCCAACACAATACCATATAATTTGACAAGGTTATTATGGTCGAGTTCCTGCATCGTCATTGCCTCACGTACGACTTCCGTCTGATTTGAAAGTTGACTAAGAAATTTTATGGCGACTTTGATCTAAATCAGGGTTAAGAAATAACAGTACATCAAGTTACATAAACCGGTTGGAGATTAGAGTTTAGCGAGACAAGAAGCGCGACCGGACCCAAAAAACGAAACATGGGAGGGGAAATGATTTATTATTTGCTAGTATGTTATATTATNGACGAAGGGCGACCAGAACTGTGCCCTTTTTCCGTTGACAATGTTTCTGCTTTGCAATTGGCAATCCATCCATAAATCGTAGCCAAACAAGGCACATCATCTGGCCATACATTGGTCAATTTCCTGTGAATATCTCCGGCAGATGTTCCATTATGATACTCGGTATACACATAAAATCTGCACGCTGAATTTGAATATTCCATTGCAACGCGACACACTAAAAACCAAATGAGTAATGATTATCATTCACACACATTATATTTCTGCTAACAGTTATAAAATGTAACCAATCAACAATTAGTATGACATGCTAAATATTAATCATGCATGTACCTATGCGCAGCACACAATAATTGCATTGCAGCATTATTCTAATTCTTTTCCAGACATGTTAATATATTTGCTAAGCTAAATATATATGATATATTTTCGTAGTAAACTTGATTAACATATGCACAATTTTAGCAAATTTAATCTCACTATGTGGCCAGAAATAGATATACACTCACGGGACAGGATGAGACCAGCATGGGCTCGGGACCAAAAATGTCTGACCCCACAGGTATCTAACTAGGATGAAACAAAATTGTTAGTTACCATATACGGAACTGATTCACCATGTCAGCAACATTTAGGAGGAGACTGTAAAATTGATTCAAGTTGATAATTTTTTAAAATTGTTATCATTTATCAATATTCTCTAAGCCAGACAGAAAACAAAAATATTCTACGATATAATGTATAATGAATTCTATCTCCAAACCCACAAATTCAATAATTATTTTTAATATGAATTTCCCACTTGGATAAGAATAGCGAAATATTCTAGTCCCGAACAGATCTTAACTGTATATTTTATTTTTTATTTTTACCGAAAAAAGAAGCCTCCATAATGTTACAGACTAAGAAATACAAAGAAATAGAACGTATGATTAGACATCATGTTATCTTCAATTTCACTAGAATACTCTTTTTCAAACATTATATAAGTGTTTGTCTATGGATCTAACAAAAATTAATACAAATTTTTATTATAATACTTTTTTATTATAATTTTGAAACAATCACAATTATCTTTTTCACATTAATTAAACCCACGGCGCGACTACTGCTGACCTAACCTTACTGTGCAAGGCGCGCCTGCACGGCACTTAGATTTTGCATTAAACAAAATAGTTGAGGCTAGTTTTGCTGCCATGGACTTTAATATCTAAATACAAGGTATGTAAAAAATTTGAAATTTTTTCCAAGAAATCAAATTTTTCAGTTTAAGAAAGTTGAAATTTTCATGTACTTCAAAACAGGTATAATTTTCACAATAACAGGGAAACACAATTACCCATATATTTATTTTTTCTTAATAGCCGTGGAGAAAATTTCTTGATAATGTGTACCTAACCGATTGTATCTTTATGGATAAAAAGGGCAGTTTAAGGTTTCAAAATCGTTTTTCGAATTTTCTTAGTGTAATATCCTTTAGCTAAATTTAAGTTTCCATGAATAGAAAAGATTATGTCCATTAATTCGTGCAAGACCATTCCATTTGCCTACCTTTGCTCCTGCATCATTTGTCCAAATTCCTAATTTAACACTACCGAACTCTCCTTGTCCCAAATCGCTAGTAATACGTATAGCGTTTTTGGGGATGACATATTTACTGCGTGGATTAACGGCTTTTACTGCTGCGGGCACAAATGGTGCATAGTTCTTAGGAGGAGGAGGAGAAGCTAGAACTGAACTATCTTTATCACTTCGATGAAACATCTAAATATAAATGAATATATCGCAAGCATTAGATTAACTAAATAAGACAGTTAGAACGCCATCTAGTGTTAAAATCGTATAATCGATATTTATTAAAAATGCAGAACAGCTATGTCAAGTAATGAAAATATATTTTTTTATTTAAGCCTGTATAATATTAATAACAAAAAGCTGAAAAATACACTGAACTGGGCTAGTTTTTTAATTTTCTAGGAGCAGACTTGTTGAATGTTAAAGGACTTGTGAAAGCAATTTATTGCTGCAATTACAAATACAACGCTATAAACTACAAGTTACAAGTATTTACAAAATAATAACAAAATATTTATAATATAAATGTGTGTGCGTGCATGCGTGCGTGCGTGTGTGTGGCTTTCAACCTCTATGCAAAGGTGTGAGTGTATTGTAGTGTGTTATTGTCTCTAAGTATGCATTGTCTAATAAAAGAATCATATAACATAGTATATAGTATAGGAAACTGCTAAAATGAATTTAAAATATATTTAATGTTAATTTGGAAAACAGAAAGAATATCACGGAACGAGCACTGCAAGAAAAACTAATATAATTTTGATCTTGTTTCTTATTGCCTTAGCATTTTTTCCTTTGTGCAACAAAAGACAAATATAGAAATGCGCTCAAAATGGATTACCAATGAATTTCACTGCTTATGCTTCCGAATCATTTTGTTAAATTCTCACCTGTGCATTTGATATCTCTGCAAAAATTTGTTAAATTTTTGATACAATAGCAACAACAAAGTTCTTCTCCAGCATTGCTAAAATTTTCTTTAGAAAGTTATTACAAGACAACAAAAACTGGAACTGAACACAATCTAAGCACTATCGAAATCGAATTAATTTCATTTTCCTATATTTTTACGAATTGTGGATTTTGAAATGCCCCCTTCGTTCACGCTCTAATCCTCAAATGTTTGAATCAATATGAGAAGGTGGTTTAATACGAAATGTAATTAACTAGCAATTTTATATTGAAAGGGTGCAGAATTATTGTTTAATGATCAAATCAAATGTATTTATTGTTAAGTTGGTAAATATACGCAAACTATTTCATTATTAAACATTCTAAATTACAGATCATAAACCATGATTATATTGAATAGAAAGATTTCTACTCAAAATTTGCAAATTTTTGAACTTTAGCCAATATTTTAATAAGTATGTTTTCCAATGCACAAGTTTATTTAAAAATTCCATATTCCTCTCATGGAGAGATATTTTTTTCCTTATATTTATGCCATCCGGTGTTTTCAATCACTCCATTTTATTCCATCCCATTGTTGCATAATCTGTTGTAACAGGGTTTTCCTGATAAGTACGGAAATTGTATTTTGCACAAATCAATGTAAGATGTAAGTTTAAGCCCTTTTAGGCTCGTGTGATGGCGTTAGTTTGTCCATCATGTATTTTGCTTAAAAATGTATAACTAATAAAATATCTTGACACATACATGCATATGGTAGAGTATCGAGTATATTCCTAATATCCTCAAATGAAGCCTCTCCAAAATGAATAATTTAATAGCAAAATGTCAAATAACGAAGTATACATTTTTCAAAGTTAAACAAATTTGAGAATAAATACATGCATTTCTTTGGAAAACTCGTACTTGTTTCATCGTATTTCTAATAATGATGTACCAGTGAACGTCGAATAGTCAATACAGCTGGAATAAAATCAATACTGCGTTACCAGACGCATGACCCATTTTTATCAATAATAATGATGTGATAGAGTAAAATTGGTTATGTGAAGTCTTTGATGAAAAAACGAAATCTTAATAATGCAAAAAATAGAAACTATATTAGATTTATTGTAATGCTGGAATACATCTAATGTGCAAACTCTTAATTTTTCAATACTAAATAAATATCTATTATTTTGGTCTATCTCTAATTATATTAGCTTTATTTAAATTTATTTCAATTCCCCCAATTTTTATGATTTGTGTCAAAAAAGTTCCTCACTAATTTTCGATTTGCTAGATTTCCATATTGTGCATATTAGAAATTGATAAAAGAATTTACGCAATTAAATTTAGAAATCTACATTTATTTGTGAGGATTACAAGATAACAATGTAAAATTTCAAAATATACATTACTAGGTATTTGTTGGATTTGGGTTGATTTGCTGGTAATAGCCAAGTCGGTTTTCTAAATTTCGGCACAATTTCTTTACCTATTTTTTGTAATACCGTGTAAAACCTACTCCGCTCCAGTCTATGTTGATCTCTGACACCACAATCGCAGAATTGAATTGCAATTATTTCAGTGAAGTTTGCATTAATGTTCATGATTTACCTCGTTTTAAAAAATGATATATTATTGTTGACATTTTACTTCTTTCACCATTGTAATAGTAAAATGAGAATCCATCATTATTAATTCAAATTCAAAATAGCATTATTACAAAAAAATGAAGTCTGACACACAAGTGTCATTTTTTTCAAAATTATATTGTTTATTATCATAATTGACAATAGCACTTTGATGCATGTAGGAGGACAGGCACAGGCAATCAGATTGACTGAATTCGTTGCAAAGTATGAAAAGAAGAAAGGTGGGCGTTATTAGGGCATGGGTGTTATTAGACATTTCTTATGTTCTTTAGAATTAAGCTCAATTCTCGGTTTTCCTTAGTTTTAAATTCCTAATGTTTGAAAGCTCCACTTTTAGTTGTTTGCATAATGTAATGTTGATGTTGCATAAGGATCAAAGATTATTTATCTAATTGTTTGCACAATTGACAAGCTTGAATATCATAAATTTATAAATAGAGTGCAAGAGCTATTGAAATTCTATTTACAAAAATGACTACATTTATATATATATATATATATATATATATATATTATATATATAAGTGTTTTACATATTTTTATAAATATTTAAAGTAAGAATTATTTGCAAATTCCATTAATTACAACTTAGGCGCTGGATTTCACTGTTGTCGCTAAGAAACATTTTTTAAAGTTACATATATGGTCGGTTATTTAGTCAGAATGTTTAAAACTTATTTTGGGCAGAAAGCCCTATAAGTTTAATCACATGGAAAGTCTTGCATTTGCAAGAAAGTTTTGGGTTTCAAAGTATTATAATTATACTTATATTTTGAAAATTTAAAAATTTGCATTTCACCGAATTTTATCCATTAAACCTGATTTATTTTAATTTAATCTTTCATTCCCAGGTGGAAGATTTATTGTAACCCAGATATCGACAGGAAAGTTCCTCTTTTCCCGACTCAATGTATTACCAAAAACATAACAAATTACGCTAAATGTTATAAATGATCAAAAGAAATGAATAAAAACGCATTACACACTATTACGTTCATTGATTAGAAATAATTTTGTGCCAACTTCGCTCCTCTAATGCTGTCATCGAACAAACTTAAAGTGTGTAAAATTACTATGCTTTACATATTTACATAGAGTAAATTTTGCAGAATAATATTTTGAAAGAAGAAGAAAAGTGTATAGAAGGACAACCAAATATCTGATCATAGAAATGATATTAGTTATAATAAACGTTAAAAACATTTATTATAACCCTAAAAGTGAAAAGTGTTAGTTAAATACCTTCACTCTAAGTTTTTAGTTATTGTGTATAATTCCCAAGCAGCGACATTATATATATATATATATATATATATATATAAGCTAAGACCTTATTAGATTATTATAAAATGATTAAATTGAATTTAAATTGAGTTAAATTGGAAATATTGAACTAGTACAGCCGGTAATGCTTCAACACAATTGCATACTACATAGCAATATTTACGCCTGCCATTATTTAGTGCATCTTAGGAGTTAATTAAAAATATGTAAATTATTTATAAATACATAAATGCTCGCAGACATAGCATAGCTGAGATCTGAGAATAAGTCCAGTTGCGAATCTGTACAAGAGCACCAAATTTATGAAAAACGAAATGTTTGTGCACAGGTTTGATTCATTTTACTATGATAATCAAATGTTATCATAAGTTCGCTTGATTTAAGTGAGTCAGTCAATTAATCATTTGTCTATCTTGTAAAAAATGTTCGTTCATTGTTTTTAATTTAAAAATAATTATTTTATTCATTTAAATTAATAGATTTAGGTCGCTAAGGCCCAAATATAATTGAAACAATAAATGTTCCCACAAGCATAGAATTGGTATTACAATTTGTCCAAGCATTCAAAATATTATTCTTAAAAATTTCCTCCATCTTTGGGGCATTGATTTACCTTGACATTTTCCTTACTGTTAACCAATCTGCAATTTATGTATTATAAACAGATAAGTACATGACCTATATATAAGTTACATAAGTATAAAACATCATATATATATATATATATATATTGCATTTTCAAATTTTACTTTTTTGCTTAGCAAATTCTTGGTATTGACATAGAAATTTTAAGCAAAAATTGTTTTTATGGCTCTAGATTGTGTAATTCACACATGAGCATTTCTCGTGGTATATTGCCCTTAGAAAATGCTAAAAACTGAATACAGTGTACTAACTTAATACAGGAATATAAAGTTTAATACTCTTTTTAGTCGCCCGAGTCTTGATGATGGCAGTTCCTTTTCAATAAAGTGTTTGAGTCTCCTTTGCTCTGGTTTAGACAGTCCAATTAGTTTAGTGTCCTCTTCTTCTACGAACTTCAGCTGAGAGATACTAGTAACTAAACATACCTTCGTTAACCGCAATCTGACCACATCGCGTTGGCGGAAATCGCTTTATACTTTCCGCTATTATCGACAAGATTACTATTAATTACGTGAACAAAGGCAGTAATCGCTTGTCTTTTAATAAATGTTTCCAATTTCAAAATTACCTTTCAATAATTTGAAACATGACAGTTCGAAAGGTCAGTGGCTTACTCAATAACTTCTCAGCACGTTGAAGTGTTGAAATGCTTTATTCAGGAAAACTCTCATAATTTTAATTATGAGAAAATTTAGGAAAAAATTTTTCTTTTTTTAAAATACTTCCAAATTAGCCTGAGCAAGAATTCTCTTAATACAATTTTGAAATCAACTTGTGGAGATATAAAAATAAGTGATTTAGGGATCTAAATATAAATAAATATATAGAATGATTTTCACAAGAATCATTCGTGCTCATATTCTGAAATTTTATGAAGTAATTAAGAATCATAATGAAGTACCAGATAACTATTGGAGGATTTTAAAAATTGCATAGTACTTTTTCAATATCACTTAATCATAATCACTCACTTCACTAAGGCCTTAGTTTAAAAGTTGTTATGAAGATGAACTTTATTAGCCTGATTCTTTTGCTTAAGTGTTTTTTTACGTTTTAATGATTTTGAATTTAGATGACACGAACAAAAAATGTATCCTAGCTACTACATAGAATGTGAGAATCAACAAATATTCAAATTAAGCTTAAGAATTCTGTGATGTTTTACCAATCACACAGATGAATAATTTTAAATAATTTTTATCTTAAAAAAGTTTGGAATAAATTCTATATGAATGTAAATAAACTGTAATCTATGTTATATAATGTACTCTAGATTAATTAACCTATTCCTTAACCTTTCCAAAATTTCGGTAAAATAGCAATTTTTATAAAATGTCCTATATTAAATTATGCATAAAATTATTGATTTTCACGATTATGAAATTCTGAATGTAAGTTTTACCAGTAAATAGAAATTCACTCAAAGTACACTATTTTGGTGACTTTATCTTTTTGTCAATTTGCATAAAGGTTTAACAAATTTTGATCAATTCGCAATTTTAGGTCATAAGCTGTCAAATGCCACTACTACGTTAATAAACCTATTGAAGTAAACTTCCAACTTTCACAATTCAGAAAATTTGATATCATATTCATATCCGATAAAAGTATAAAAAAATTTTGAGGTTTTTTTACCGGCAACAAACCACTAGGGTATATATTTAGATTGCTTAGTGAAAATTAACTAAGCATGGGATTTGGATGTTGGGTATTGGATTGACCAATTTCCAGTTCACAGCTAGTTAGTGTATAAACGTTCTATGCAAATTTAGTTGTTTCCAAATTAATAATGTTGAATTATTAATAAAACATACCTTTTAGCTGATCAACAAAAGCGTAATAGTATTGATCTAGTTCAGCCATTACCAAAAAATCGTAAAGCTTTTTGGTATTTATCCCATTTGAACCAATCATATCCTTTCTACTTGTATTAGCAAATGTCCAACGAATCAGAACAACTACACGACGACATCTAAAATCACTCTGTATTAATCAAATACAAAACTCTTACTCATTCATATTGAATAAGCATTATCACTGACAGCGCAAATCAAATTTCCACACACAATAAAGTTAATTAAGGGAGCCTTACTAGTAAATACGGTATAGAACTCCTAAATGGTTCTGATGGGTTGAATCACATTAGAGAAACTTGCACTATTCAGCATTTAACTAGTAATACTAAATGACTTATATTACCACTTTAAATGGTACATAAAAAGTAACCAAAATTTTGCAAAATACAGTGAAATTGCCAAAGTTGAGTTTCTCAAGGTTGAATGCTACTTTGAAAAGCATGAATATGATCTCATCCTACTTTATATAAAGCGATTTAGAAACACGACAATTACTGCAGTCACAGAATGAAAACAAGGAACATATGTTGTTAACATCTAAGTTAGACTTAACGTAATTAGTGAAAAATTAATATATTTCAAATTTGAAATATTTTGCCTTTGAATATTATAACATTGATTATGATAAAATAGTAGCTTCAAATCATCCGCGAAAATTCAGCTTTTATTTTCAATGCAATCTGTAAAATCATTGATAAAAATTATAAATAATAAAGCACACAATATACTCCCCTGTGGTATATCACTAGTTACTTCTTGTTTAGAAAATAAAATTCCATTTAGTCTATCTTCTAAATATAAATTGAAAAATCTCAGAAATTTAGCACCAACTCCAAATAATGACAACTTTTCAAGTAATTTATCGTGTGGTACGGTATCAAATGCTTTGGAAATGTCGAAATATATGGCATAGCAATATATATTCTCATCAAAGTTATTGTAAATCAAGTCAAGATATCCTAAGAGATTTGTAAGAGTAGAAGAACCTTTTTGTAAAACCATGTTCAGACTTACTAAATTGAGGTTTTACATGATTGTATATGAAACTAAACATCAATCTTTCAAAAATTAATGATACTCTGGGAAGAATACTAATTTGTCAAAAATTATTAATTTGAGTTTTATTTCCGTTTTTATGTATTGGCGTAGTGTACGATATTTTCCAAATTTCCAATTATCAATGATGTGAGTAAATATAATGTAACGATTAGTGATAATACATGACAAAGTGTTTTTAATGAAAATTGATAATTTGATAAATATCAAATTCAGTGAAATGAAATTCATCAAGGAGTATTAATTGTGTTTTCTTAAATGATTGTACATCAACTTTGTTTTTTTAGTGAAAATCATTGAAAAATAAAGAGAAAACAGTTCAACTTTTTCACTTGAACTATTTGAAATACTGTTCTCGAAAACCATGGTATTAGGAAAACTTAATTTTGATGAAAATGATCTTAGATATTTTAAGGTACCTTTTGAAGTTGTATTTTGAAAAGAGGTTAGAAACACAGTTTTATCCAGAGTAACAGATTCATTAAAGTTGTTTAGACAATTACTAATTTCCTCTGATGATGTTGATAATTGATCTGTTTCTTTCCGTTTTTTTAGTAGTTTCAAGTTTATTTAATAAATGAATTGTATGAGCGGAATAATATTCCGGTACGCATAAACGCTTTATACGTTTTCTTGGTATATAATTATCAATTAAGTAATAGATATTTTGATATTAATATCAATTATTTACAGAGCATAAGGATAAAATTGGCGAAGAAAATTATTGATTTTACAGTAATTTCCATTTGAAAATGAATAATTTAAGCTGTTTATCCTACTATAACATTGATTGAATAGGTCCTTGATAACATTAATATTGAATAAAAGAAATTTATGATTAGAGATTCCATGGAGTTTCTTATTTATGGGAGTAATAATAATATCTTCTTCAATGTCTGTTATAAAAACTAAGTCTAATATATTACCTGAAGAAAAAGTTTGAATAATGAACTAATTGAACTACATTATATTCTACCAAAACTTCAATAATACTTTCTTCATATTCACATTTTGATGTATATGTTTGCCAATCCGAATTGGGTCAATAAAAGTCTCCAACAAAATAGTTTTCTGAATTAATGTAGCCATTTTTCTTGACATATGAATCTTGTATATTAATATATGAAGGTATGACTTCCGTTAATTCAATTGCAGAAATTTTACATTTACTGCTAATTGGTGGTAAACATACACATAGAAGTAAATAATATTCATATTTATTAAAAATTAGCATTCCGCATATGAAATCAAATGATTCTTTCTCTAAAGTTATTGGCAAAACATTGTTAAAAGATTAAAAGAAGAGTTAACTGCTATTAAAACTCCACCACGACTACCTTTAAGACGATCTTGTCGTGAAATAATTTCGTATTCTGACCATGCAAAAATTTCAGCATTCCTAGTATCATTTTTAAGCCAAGTTTCAGTTAAGCAACAAATACAGGGCTTAAATTCTTTTAGAAAATATGTGAAAATCGATCTTTTCAAAAATGATTCTATTCCTTCAATATTAGCTAACATAATAGAAAGTGAAGAAAAAACGTATTACTCTGTCAAATTTTTGAATTTGTTAGTCATTTTTTGATTATTTGTGAATATAATATATATATATATATATATATATATAAAAGTAAGGGTCATTGTTTCATCCAGAATCTCTCCTTGGTATATCAATTTTAGATCATTAATTCTAAAATTACTCTTAAGCAATCCTAATTGACATAGTTCAAAGCGCAATTTTAACAATTTCTTCTCAATGAGACGATCTTCAATTTATAAATCATGTTTTATATAATAATTAGTGCCAGCAAGTTTGTATCTACTAGCAATAACATATCGAACGTCCCAAGTATTCGAAAATTCAATTATTCAAGAGCGTGGCCTATTGTGATTAGGATAATATTTACCCCGTCGATAAATATCGTTGAAATGACCATTTTTATCTGTAATATCAAAAATAACTTTAGATGCAGCATTAAAATCTCTCTGTATTCGATCTAATAAGTTTGTATTTTCTTGTTAAAAATCCCACATAAAACAAGAGTATTTGTTGATGTAATTGATGAACTTCTTGAATTTAGTGGCTGAGCTTTTAAGGAAACTTGAAAATTATTTAACATTTTCGTGTGGTTATCAACTTTTGATTCGATGTCAGAAATTTTTGAATTAATATTTTCAAGATTATAAAAACATTATTTTGTACCCACATTGTTGCGTAAAGGAAATGAACAGAAATATGATATTAAACAAACAAATTAACATTATAAAACAATTACATCTATTTTAACTTAATAGGAACAATACTTTATTTTATTAGTACAGTTACTTAAAATTTTGTAAGAATTGAATGAAAATTTCTGAAGATGATCAGCATTTCCTTATCATATATATATATATATATATATATATATATA
>CABFPE010000310.1:142452-160405 GCA_900660155.1 Hofstenia miamia
TATATATATATATATATATATATATATATGCATTATTTTAAACAAATTATATATTTGGTCACGTGTATTCAATTCTAAACTGTTAAAATTTCAAATTCACCACTTTATATGGAAATTCGGGCGCTGGTTTAATAATTAGAAATGCAATTTACATTTTACATTTAATTATTTTAGTAAATACTCCATAAATACTCCATATGGGGTGTTGCTTAAATTGAATAAAACTTGTTTTTTTAAATAATCTTAACGAAATAATTGGGTGAAAAGGTCAATGATACAATTTACCCTACAAAGTTTTCCACAACGTAGAAAATTTAAATAAATTGAGTAAAATTGGAAATGTTCACTTAGGTATGCACATTAATTTCACCTGGACAAATTTACAAGAACATATATAGAATCTTTTTTAATAGGGACAGTTGAAGGCTCATGTATATAACATGTACATGAATGATTGGACATGTAAGGATTTCAATGGGTAAAGTACATTAAGTATAACCTATTTTACTTGATTTACTTTTAATAATATACATTTAACATCTTGTTTTTTGTAATTCAACATTAAATATATTGTGTGGAAGTGTACACCACGAGCGCTCATAAATACTTTTCTTTACTTATTAATCACATTTTTTATAGTAAATTGTTGAGAAATACTTCATTATATGAATGTGGAGATTGGCTCATTTCAATACAAAAGTTGACAGTAACTGCCAACGCTTATAATGTATAATAAACTTAAAAAATCAGTATTAATCTGAACAATTTCTTTCTTACTTTTTTGTCAAATCAAGCAAATTACAAAAACGTGTTGGAGGGTTTCAATTACTTAAAAGGACTGGGAATACTTATCATAAATGTTTTCAATATTACATCTAATCACGTTTGAAGAGCTGCTTTAGGCATGCAAATCCGCATGGAAAATTTATAATGTTTTCTCAAAGACAAAGTAAATTAAGCAGGTAATCAATATAAAGTTAATTATTTCTAAGTAATCGCAAGCGTGTATTAAAACAAATACCTTACTGTGTTAAGTAATCTTTCAAATTAGAATGCAAATATGGTATACTACCGTCATAGTATGATTGCAAGAAATTGGCTTGCATTCATCTAGTAGTAATCACCGGAGTTCATTTACATACAATGTCGAGTAACAACTGTAAGCAGAATTCTTTTCAATTGCAAACAATGCTAAATGTCTGAATTATTTTGTAAGGTTACTGGACGGTGGCGTGATTTAGAATTTTTCATATACCAAGAACAGACCATTATAAGATGTTCATGAATATCTGGATCATTTTCAATGTAATCATACCAAGAACAGACCATTATAAGATGTTCATGAATATCTGGATCATTTTTAATGTAATCTCGTTTTAAATAAATTATATTTAGGTGACTAAGCCTACTAAATATATCTATATTTATTAAGCCTTGATGTGACACAGAAAATGCCATCTACACGCAGGATTAGTTAGAGTTCAATATGTAAGTTTTCATTGCTCTCAACTAAACCTGATATTTGTAGTTAGCCAACTTCAAACTTTTAGTATTCCTTATGATTTGTACATGGTATTAGTTTCCTTTATTTTTCAGAATCAAAACCAATAGAATTGTCAAGTTCTACTATGGGTCTAATTCAGAACACTTGTTGGTGTACAGTTGAATCCATACTTTGCAGTTGTAAATTATCTTTGTCCAGTTGGGTAAAACGGACCAAAATTGTACGGTCCCGTCCGCGACCCGTCCAAGAAAGAGCCAATTGTTTTTCAAAACTTGAGCTTCTATCATTACTCTTTAAAAATATTAAATAACGCATTTCCAAACACCTCTTCATCTTCAGAAATTTAACGATTAATGTTATTGACCTAAAATTTATAAAATATAACAAAATTTGACGATAAGACTGGCAGTAAAGTAATCGCGGTTTTACAAACTTAAAGGACATAAAAAGCAGTCACTGATATTGTTTTTTAGTTTTAACGCTAAGTTATTGCAACTTAGTTTGTTAAACAATCCTTTTTAGGCAATGAAAAATTCAAAGTCTACTTTTAAAATATTCTATTAAAAGGTTCTTTAAATGACATTAAATGTTCTTGTTCTAATCATGTTCAACTATAAAATGATAGATAAAACCTAGAAGATAGAAAGCAGATAATAGATACTATTCATAGAAGATAGAAAAGTTGTGAAGCATTTTATTAATTGTTTTTGAAAGAATTTCACAGGCGGGACACTTAATCAAACGGTGTAGAAGAAAATATTATAGAAAAGTATAAGGCTAGAAAGATGTATATGTGTCACTTTTTAGTAATAATACATTATTTTTCTATCCTTTTCCATGGGGATTGGTTCAATTGTGGAGAAAAACACCTCATCGATTCCATATTCTATGACATCTCTTTCGCATTCTAGGAAAATTACATCCGGGGCAAAGCCTCGAATGCCCCCAATTGATGCTACGCCCTTGCAACTGTAATGTATATTTTTATTTATTTTTGCGTCAATAACACAATACAATATAAATACAGGTGTTACTTCATCAATCCAACTTAGTAATAATACTTTTAAGCGTGTTTTATATGTTGGTCACGGGACCTTGTGTTTATAGAACTCCTACCTTAATAGGTAATTCTCAACTGAGACTGTTTTTTTCGATAAACTAACGGTATGTCTCCATCTTTAAACCTAAGGATTAATTTCCTGCAAACACAAGTTTTTTGTCGTTTATTTCATATAACACTATGGTCACGAACGGGACAGAAATTTGACTGTCTTTGCTTTATATTTGGAATTACTTATCGTAAATGGTTCTTTTTTCAATATTTTTTACTTGTGTAAAGATCCTAAGTAATTTCAGAAAAATTTACAAGAATGTATGTTTTCATGGGAAATTGTCAAAACAATTTGGTCGCGAACGGGACAGTCTTTTAAACAAGTTTGAATGATCTTATTAGTGGATGATATATTTTTGTTGAGAAATACAATTAACAGAATTCACTTAAAAATGTTTTTAAGGAACCCTATTGTAAGCTCGAAACTACTTAATTCATAAAGAGAGGCGTGAAATTGAAGAGAATTCGCACTTAAAGTTCATAGAAATTTTCAGAAAATTTGACAAAAATAAGCTAAAACTGTCGTATACCTTGAATTTTTTGCTGAAAATAATTCCAATATATTAAACCTTAAAAAATTAGATATGATGTTTCAAGACTATGTTATATTTAAATATTTTTTCCTCAAGTCTACTGCAAACTAAGATTTTTAAGCTTTGATTTTGGGTATTTGGTCACAGACGGGACCATACAAATTTGGTCGGTCTCGGTCTTCCCCAATCACATATTTGAACTTGCTAAAATCTGAAGAAAAATATGTTTGTCACAAACTTTTTTGCCTTCATTAATCTTATGAAGATTTTTCAATTTTTTCAACGAAGACGAATTACCATGGATCCTAGCTTGGTACTGATCTTAGGGTCTTTTCTTACGTGTCTCTATTAGCAATGAAACTACTGGCTTGGCTCATGCAAAACTGACCTTTAGGGGATGCCCACAGCATTAATTCTGATGAAAATTTACAGATCAACCAGCTACTCCAGGTTCTTTTTGAAATACCACTGCTGTAACCGAAGAAATGCTGTCAGATCAGTCGGCAATGCTGTATTATAAATTAATTGACTTTGCCCCATAACCAACTAAAATGCATTCAAAGTAACTAACTTAACATTAGCAGTAAACACTGATGATAATTTCTACATGAAACTAGTCTCGCATATTTATAAAAATATCTAAATAAACATCAGTTAATAATTGTTCTTATAATGTAAATGTGTTCAAATTGTTTGCTGGCAGTGTGCAAATATTTTTGTAGTGGAAAACAGTGCAGAAAAAATCTAGTATAATTATTTACAATTTATAATCGAATATAATATCTTTCTTGAAAGTAATTTACTTTTAAATTTAATATTATTAAAATCGAAGTGTTATGCTTAATGTAGAAGATTAACAAAATTCACTCTACAAAGGGAATTAATATGAGTTCAATGTACGAAATGCCCTTTTGTTCACCTCAATAGGTGAGTTTTGATGCAAAGTAGCATTCTTTAGCAATAATCAATTATGCCTAGGGCAATCCTCTTGTTCACGCCTACATACCACGTACATTATTTGCTTGGGGTGAAACGCTTTGAATTAATGGCTACAGATTTCCTTTATACACATACAATGCAGAGTTGGATATGGAGCGGGCAGACTAGGGCCTATTAGGAAATTTGCGAATCCTGATTATGCTAAAATTTGTCTTAAAATAATTCGTGTATTTGAAGTACATTAAAATATAACTATGTTCAGTGCAAAATCCGACTTTATAAAAACACTCAAATTCTTCCCATACCGATTCTTCAGGTAATAAAACGGACTAAGTCCATGACAACAACGACACACCTTCATTTTGTTTTTGTAAATTGATCATTCAAATCTTGTCTGGGTGCGACGTGCTCAATGTTAGAAGTCATCGAGGGCGCTTTAATGATGAAAATGAAGAAAGGAGACTATTCTTTATCCCGTGGTACTCTCAGATTTAAGAATTATAAGCACTTGCAAATATTGAATGATTAGTACGTTGCAAGATCTTAAAATTCTCTTATAGAAATATTTTAGTACTTCTGTTTGAATTTGCTACCCACACCCGAAAATTTTTCTTAATCCGCACTAGTACACGATCATGTATTCCTTTTATCTCAACCGCAATATTCAAAGAAAACGTATTTCCAGTTTACTTCATAATTTATTGATTAGATCAGAGGTGGACAACCGAGAAGTCTTGCGCCGTTACTGCCAATTGTAGGTCTTTTTGTGAAATGATACAGGGAACTCAAAAAAAATTAGCACTTTTACATTGCAATTAATTATTTATTTTAGATTGAAATTAATAGTTTTTTTGCCAACAGATAGAGTACATTAGGGAGATTTTTTCCTGAAAGAATGAAGTCATACTGGTACCTAATTTAAAGTCCAATTCAGTTATTTTAGGTACTGATTTCTTCAGTGAATGATGTGCCCTTTATTTCGATTCATGCAGGCATCTGTCAATTTGTGTGTTTTCTGTACCTGACGAGTAGGGCAACCACAAATTGACTTTAAAACCGGGTTTATAGCGCCATCAAATTGACCTTAAAACTAGAAAAAATTGACCTGAAATTGACCTTTAAATTCGCATTTAATATCAAAAAAACTAGTGCAAAAATATTTTATTTTCCATGTTGCTCATCCGTAGAATTAGCATAGCAAAGGAAATATTTTTCTACATTGCATTCAGCGAAACGGCGCTTGTCATCTAACATTGTGCTAAGCTTTGAAAAAGCTCTTTCGACGGAAATTTTTACATAATTCTAAGATATAGAACTTTTTAATGCGTTTATATTTATTGTAATTAACCAATTATAAGCTAACCACTTTGAGGTAAAAAATTAGATTAATAACTTTTTTTTAATGATGTTACAAAATTTAGGTGCTTACCAGTGCTCTGAGCCTTCTCGTTTTCTTAATATGGTTAAACCATTTTCAAATTTCTGGATGTATTGGTGTTAATTCATTATTTTGAAAACCTTTTAGTTATCAGTTTATGCATTCAAAGTCAAAAATACTAATAAATACCAACAGCAAGCAAGAATGTAGCAGATTTAGTTGATAAATTGAGGGCAACAGTGTCTAAGTCACATTTACGTGTACATAATTTTGAAAAAATGCCAAAATTAAAGTATTAAAGAGTTACATAGAACCACTTTCGTCAACATCTATGAATGCACATGAAATTGAAAATTCGACTCCTGTAAGTGTTCTGAGTATAAAGTTTTCTTATTACTCAGAAAACTAAATATACATAAGATGTCCTGATATTTATGGCAATATTTTACCAAATTGGCTATTACGTGAATTCTCTTATGAATTTGCTGAACCAATTTCAATATTGTTAAATATGTCATTTAAAGTTGGTTGCGCAACACCATTTACTTGTGCAAATGTTTCATGTGTGGTAATATCTAAACCTGTAAGTTCTCCAACGAAAGATCTAAGGCCAAAATCAATAACTCACTCAATATCAAAAATTGCTGAAAGCATACTGCTAGAAAAAGAAATAATAGATAAAATAATTTGTAATCTAGATCAAAAGCAATTGATGTTATCCCTAGAAGATCAACTGTTTCAGCCCTTTCATATATTACTCAGCAGTGGATTAACCATATAGAAAATCAAGGAACATATCCTAGAATTTTTTTATTTGATTTCAAGAAAGCATTTGGTTTGAATCATCCATTATTGATAGAACTTTTGTTTGAAATTGGGTTTAACACCATTACAATCCAATGGACAATATCATTTCTAAATAAAAGATGTCAACACGTTAAATTACCTTGTGGCATGACGTCATTGTGGAAAAAATTATGTGCAGAATTTCCTCAAGGAACAAAAATCGGGCCTTGGTTATTTATTTTATTTAATAATAAACTTCTAATTAATTGGGATGACTGAGTCAAATTCGTTGATGATATAACAGCATGGGAAGTATGTCATCATGAAATTTCATCTAAATCAGTGTCACTTGTATTTTCCGTTAACAATTGGAGTAAAGATTCTCTTATGAAACTAAATTTTAATTAACTACATGGACTATTTGATTTTGGTTTTGCTGCTATTATTTTCTCTAATGGTGCTATTTGTTTCAGAAAGTGATTTTTGTTGTTGAGTATACAAGTTGTGCACTTGTTAATGATGTCTTCTACTATTTTTCTGATTGATATCATTATGAACCTTGTGTTGAATGTCTTTTCGGTTTGTATGATTCTGACATGTCCATTTTTGTGTATTTTTCTGATGAGTTCCCATTTGTAGTATTTGGGTATCGCTATTTTTAGTGATTTTATTTCAACATATAGCAATACATTTTTATTTAGTTTCCATTTATATCCTTGGAAGTAGCTGTTAGCAATTTTTCCTAACTGTTTTTCTCATCTTGTAGTTTAGCAATTATTTCTTGCAAAATTGCGTCTGTTCTTTGTTTGTTGATGATCTCTGTTTCTGTTATCTCTTCTTTTATAACTATAGGCATTATCAGTTATCCTTTCTTGTCAGCATTTATCTCAGGTAGCTGTTCATATTCCTTGTGTGCTAAGAATTCGAATGTTTTCTTTTCTCCTTCTAATTTCTCCATATCTTGCTGGTATTTGGGTAGTGCTGTCCAAAAGTCAACATTTTTATGTAGTACTCCTTTACGGTGTTCTATAGTAAATTGGAATTCATTCAAATATTCTATCCACCTTGAGACTATTGAGGACTTGTCGCCCAATAACTTTTTTAGCCATGCAAGGCCATTATTGTCTGTTCCCACTCAAAAGGTTTGACCTATTAAGAAATAACCAAAACTTTTTTTATGCTTTCTACCAGTGCTAACATTTTGAGTTTAGTTGATCCATAGTTTTCCTTGCCTTGTTTGAGTTTCCTGCTGAAAAATTGTATGGGTACCTTTTTGCCATTTTTAATCTGGCCTAAACACACTTCTATGGCAACATTGCTGGCGTCACAGTCTAGTATGAATTCCTTGTCATAATCGGGTGTGTTTAACGATGGTAATTTTGCCAGTTTGTTTTTTACATTATCTAATTGTTCCTGCTCTTTCCATGTCCATTGAATATCGCGGATTTTTTCATTAGCACTGGCATTTTATTGGTTTTCTGTGCTATATTTGGAATAAATGATCCATAATAATTTATGAATCCCATTATCCTTTGAAGGTTTTTCTTGGTTTTTGGGCTTTGGATATTTCATACCATGTCTTTAGCATTGTTTTTCATTTTGATTTTTCCTTTTTGTAATTGTCTTCCCAGAAATACAACTTGTGTTTTAAGGATTTCGCATTTATTGCCATTGACTCTTAATCCTGCATTTTATAGGATAGTTAACGTTCTATCTAATTTTTCAATGTGCTCCTGCACTGTGTCACTCACTATTAGGATATCATCAATGTAGGCACATTCTCCATCTTCTATTTTTTGTTTATTGTGTTTCAGTAATTTGGTGACATAGCACTGGAAGTTCACTGGCATGTTACATAATCTGAATGCCATATACATCCATTCAAATAATCCATATGGTGTTATAAATGCAGTCTTCTTGATGTCCTCTGGCTCCATCAGTACCTGCCAGTAGGCCTTACAGAAGGCTATGTATGTGTAGTATTTATGTTTGCTGGCTTCATCTACTTGAGGGAGTGGGTACACGTCTTTTTTCGTGATTTCATTTAGTTTGCAAAAATCAATACACAATCAATACTTTTTCCTTCATTTCACACACTGTAGGCACAGCATAGGAGCTCTTGCTCAGTCTTATTATTTTATTATTGATTAATTCATTTAAAATTTGGTTGTAGTTCTCTTTCAGTTGCTCTGGTACTCTTCTGCATGGTAGTCCTATTGGTTCTTTTGTTGTTGTAACAATTTTATGAGTTTCTTCTATAGCTTTGCCTATACTGATTTCTCCAAAATTGAAGATTTTTCGGTGTTCGTTTAATTTCTTCTTTTCATGTTCACTTAGGTGTTGGTACTCACTGTCGTTTATTTCTGGGATCTTGTAGTCTTTGTTATCTTTTTTCTCGATTTTGTTTATCATCTTTTCTATTATTTGCTTCTCAGATCTCACTCTTTTTCTGTAAATTATGACCTTTTCTCTTTTTACATTTACCATTATGTTAATTTGTTTTTTACAATCTTTTCCGAGGTGTCCTTTATTTCCACAGTTATGGCATTTTAGGTCTCCTCTTCTGATTTTCATTACTGTTCCATTTTAATTTTCCTCTTCTTGTCTCGTCCTTGTTTCCCATTTTCTGTAGGTTGGGTTTGTTTCCAAACCATTGAGGTGTGTTGGTTGTTACTGATATTTTGCTTATTGTTACTCTTTTGTTTATCATGGCGTTGTTTTTCATTGTTATTTGTATCACCAGTCCTTTCAAAATCATTTGATCTAGTGAGTCTTCTGTGTTGCATTTATTCGCAAATTGCTGTTTCAGTGGTTCAGGTAGTCCCTTACAAATGTGGGAGAAGAGATTATACTTAGAATAGGTTTGTTCTCTCAAGATTACTTTGATCATCCTTTCTACCTGTGACATGTAGTTTCTCAAGTCATCGCATTTATTCATTTTCATTCCATTCAGGATCATTCTATATTGATTCTTGAAACTCTCGTCATTGTAACATGCTTGGTATTTGCCTATGAGTTTCTTATAGCCTGTTTTTGTCTTTGAATCAAGTACCAAATAGTGTTGGTATGCTGCTCCACTCAGGTATAGTAGGAATCTTGCTGCTGCTCCTGTTTGAGTCACTTTGTTTTTTTCATGTTCATTTCAAATATTTGGAGCCATTCTGTGAATGTCAGTGAATAGTTGTCTATTCTTCCTGTGAACTTCATTGTTTGTTTCTCAGAATATGGAATCATTGAACATTGTTTTTGTTTCTGTTTCCATTTTGTATTTCTGTTTTACTTGTTTAGTTATTGTGTCTACTAGTTTTGGACGAATTCTTCCTCAGTTTCAGGTGGTTTATTTTTAAACAACTCTGCATCTTTGGCCAGATTCGTTTTACTTAGTGTTTCTGCATCTTCAATTGTTATCCTTCACATCTCTTTTCAGTTTTGCCCCTTGTGGTTATTTTTGGTGCCATTACTTAACATTGATAATCGTATTTCATCTCTGAGGCTATTGGTTTCCAATTGTTTTGTTTCATTTTCCTCTCACAATCAAATATTCTCATTATGCATTTCTGCCATCAATTGCTGTCATTTTGCACTTTCAGTTTTCATTTCTTTGTTAGCTTCAGTTAGCATTCCTATTTGTTTTTGGAATAGATTCCTTTGTTCTGTTAATCTTGCACTTGTATCATTTTTCATCTTGTTCAGTACTCTGCCTATCCATGTTCATTGATTCTATTTCTAACATCCTCTGTGTTAGCTGTTTGATTTGCAAACTCAATTGCTTTTTTCTTCCCTATCTGTTTTTATCATTTCTGTGAGTTCAGCTATTGTCTATGAATTTTCTATTAGTATCAATTGGAGTATTGTGTTTGTTGGGGATGCTTCTCTTTCTTGTGGTGATTGTGTTCTTTGGGTTGGAGATGTCTCATTCTCCTGTGGTGATAGCATTTCTTGGGTTAGGGATGCTTCACTTTCTTGTGATGACGCTGTTTCTTGCAACTGGGGTGTTTCTTGGCTCTGGGGGGTTTTCTGCACTTTAGATCTTGTTTTGTTTTTCTTTCTGGAATATACCATTGTTTTTGTTTTGCTATGAATAGTTTTTCGGTTTTTCCTAGTTGACTAAATTGCTGTCTTGTAGCTCTGTGAGTATAGTTTTCTTTGTGCTGCTTAGTTTGCTATTGGTATACCAAGATAATTGATACAGTTAGTTTGAGAAGAAACAACTATCTTAACTTGTACTGTTTGGTAATTGTTGTTGACAAGAGGTACATCTTCTTAAATCAATTTAATTGTAGTCACCAAGATCATTTGCAGATTGTTTTTTGACAGAAGTACATCTTCTTAAGTCAATTAATCATATTCCGTTTAATTTCTTTTTCTGAGAGTCACTCTTGACATGAAGTACATTTTCTTAAATCAATTAAATCATGATTTGTTCCTTTTCTTTTTCTGAGAAGAAATCCATCTTAACTCAGGGTTTGAATTGTTTGAGTTACAGTTTATCAGGCACCTGTCATGGTCGCCATGTAGAATCTGTATAAGGAGATTTGTAGACATTTTTTGGTAAAGCTATAACTTTTTCCATTATCTAAAATGTTAACCAACTGTACAATTCCATTTAATTCAGCTTTCTGTTTGTAGCAAGGTAAAGTATTACTAACAACTTGTTTAGATCTTAAGTGGCAAGATGTTATCAGGGTCGAACCCAAAGCAAACCACTGAAGCTCAAGAGGAACAAGGAGTGGTATGGCATCCCACCAGTTACCGTGGAAATGATTGTGACTCACAGACAAGGCTCATGGTGCAGAAATGTTCTTGTTATTACCAATAACTGCAATAAATGAAAGTTTGCAACCACGCAGCATAAGCTTGTTATTAACCCTACATATTAGTAGATATAACTACGCCCTGAATACATGCAAACAATCAATATGGTCTGCAGAAAGACAATGCCTAACAGTCGTAATTGAATGTCACTAATAGAGCGTCTAACATGATGGTTACAATTAACAACATGAAATATAGCATGGGGCTCGTAGGCACCTCATATGTATAACAAGGCTTGTTATTACACCTAGATAATTGGGATCTAAAAAGGGTTAGCCTAAGGTTTTGCTATCCAGCTATTTAATGACATGAGTTATAATGAATGGATTAGTTGGAAAGCTACAATGAAGTAAAAACCCCTAAACATAGACTTAACTTAATAGAGCTGCACGACAAAGGAAGTTCCCGGCTACCAGACATCACTGCATTATGAATAGCTGTACGTGCGTCAGCTCCAAGAGTCACTTTAGTCGAAAACTAGGGACCACCAATTACTACTCATGTGCTAAGATGCTTAGCTTTCTGTTGACAAATATAATCAAACCTGATAATATAAAATAAGAAATCAAATGAAGTAAATTCATCACTAAGTAAATCCATTGCATGCTATTTATAATCACCTCTCACAAACACTTAAACATGCGGCATGTACCTGTTCATTGATTCAATGTTGTTTACAATTCTTTTGTGACGTCACCACTAATTAGCTGTAGCGATTTTCGTCTTTTAATTTTCCAAACCATTTGCTGATAAACATACTGAGCAAATTGTTTTACAAAATTTAAATGATAATAATTGTGTTTGTACAAAAGTATAATTAAATCCCAAGTTGTTAGTTACTTCTTTTTATTAGTCTTTTGCTTAAACACCATTATGCTACACTATTTGTCCATTAAAGTCTATTTATTACCAACTGAAATTTATATAGAAAATATTCAAATTAAACGAGTAAACTCATGCAAGCTTCTTGGTGTTGTTTTACAAAATAATCAAAAATGGACAGAAAATACCAATTACATTGTTAAAAAAGCAGCAAAAAGACTTCACTGAATTACACTTCTAAAAAGACCAGGTGCATCAACTTCAGAATTAGTTTAATATATAAGACCATGATTCGACTGATAATGGAATATTGCTCTCCTGTTTGGAATTATGCCTTAACACAAAAGGAAATTGCCATAATTGAATGTATTCAGAGATGTGCATTTAAAGTCACAAGATCGTCATTAAATTACATGGAAGCGTGCATTGATCTAGAATGCTTAGCTCTTAACAAACGTAGAGAAATGCATTGCAAATCAATATGGAAAAACCTTCAAAGTTACAAACATCCACTTCTATACTTTATTCCCAAAATAAAACGAAGACACTATAATTTTCAAAATACTAGAATTACTCAATGCGTGCTAGAACAAACAAATTGTTAAACAGGTTTGCAGTTCAATCATCAAAAGAAATTCTATGATCTCATAACAACTTTTGTTAATTTCATTTAGGTTTATTTTTGCACTTTGTATATTCGACCTAAGGATCGCAAGAAGTTTGAGTTTCAAACATGACAGATATTTAAACTCATATTTGAAAAATGCAGAATGTCTCACTTTGATGAAAAATGAAAAAACACAATCCACAAAGCTTGGGTTTCAAACAGAATAGATCATTGAACTTATTTTTGAGTAATGTTGAAAGACGTTTTTATTTTTTTTATTTTTAAGTTTTTTATATTTTTGTTTTTAGCACAACTTGTACTTAGTTCATGTAAATTCAATGTTTAAATGTGTGTATGTGAAGAGAAAATAAATTTTTTACAAGGCTGGATAGTACGTGGAGTCCACCTCTCACTATGACGCAGAATCAACAACCAAACACCCACATCATTGACTTACTGGATCGCATTACCCAATGTTTAGATGAAATGGAACAGAGACACAAGCCTAACAACTCTCCTCCTCAGGACGCTAACTTACCTCCTCAACCTACCCAACAATTGTCTCCACTGCTTTTATCTAATGAACCGTTTTCTTCTGACGCAGTTTCTTTGGAATGTCAGCTCACCCAGAACTCTGCCTTATGACAGATATGAGATCAAGGTCCTCCTAGCTATTTTCCTCAAATATGATGCACTCTCAGAATCATTACAAACAGTCGTCTCCCATAGAGTCCTTATTGTAGCAATCACTTACGAATGGCCTGCAACAATTCATGCTACACACTCTAGAGAACTCCAGCAGCTTGGCATCCCACATATCCCGCCAGTGAAAGAACCAACTATAATTCCAGCCACTCCAAAAAATACTGTTCTTGAGACACCAACAGACGAACTGACAATTCCCAAAACTCTAATCATTCAAACAAGCCAACCAAGGAGTTCTCTTTTGACACATGTTACTGAGTTTGATGATCTGGATTTATCTCAAGCAGCCTTCTCATCTTTCAGCACAATATACCAGCGTGCCTCTCAACTCGTCACACCCCTATTCACTCCAGATCCTATCATACACTCAACACCAGTCCAACCCAGGGACTCATTATCATCATCCTTGGTTCAGTTACCTCCGCATGAACCCATGGCTCTTACCAACGTACATCTCACAGACATTTTACTATGCTTACCTGATTCCACCATACCAAACATTCATGCTTACTTAGAGAAAATTG
Organism: Hofstenia miamia; assembly: GCA_900660155.1. Taxonomy (NCBI): domain Eukaryota; kingdom Metazoa; phylum Xenacoelomorpha; order Acoela; family Hofsteniidae; genus Hofstenia; species Hofstenia miamia. Next base: position 156,177 of record CABFPE010000310.1, read on the forward strand.
CTCATCTCTGTATCTTCGAAATTCATCAATTACTCCAGCAATTCAAATCCCAAGCTACATCTCGTACTGCCCATCAACCACAGGAACAACAGCAGTTGCGGCAAACATTCCAACAGGCATCAGGGATTATTTCCGGTAAAACTTTGAACTCTAACACACTCAGGGAATTTCTTAACTTAGATTCATTAGATCACATGCCTATGATTTTCAGTTCCTCTGCCTCTACCTTTACATCACAGGATACGTCTTCTGATACAGAATACAATTAGCATAATGCTTCATTGATTGGCAACGCCTCGCAGATTTTACTGCCATGCCTGATTGTGTACTCACTTTAATGAACATACATATATCTCTCAAACGTTTTCTGCCTCAAATTGTCGAAAAACCAACTCACATTAGGGACCCACTTAAGCAGCAACACGCCAACGCAATATTAGAGGCATACTTAAGAGCAGACATAATAAGGCCATCACCCAGACAATCACCGATAGTCTCTAGAACCTTTTTTGTACCCAAAAACAACAATAGGTTTAGGATGGTAATCGACTATTCACATCTGACTCCCTTGACATCACCAATATCTTACTACTCACATTCATTCCTCAAAGTGATTTGAAAAGTTCCACCAGCCAGCAATTATCTAGCAATAACTTTTGATTTAAAAAATGCATACTACCACCTTAATGTTCGACAGTCAGATTTAATTTAAAACTACTTTTATTGCCCGATATTATTTTGTCAAGGCTCCAATGGGACTCTCGTATTCTGCGGCCACCTGCCAATTACTGACTAATTGATTAAGGCATTACGACACTTCGACAACCTTCTTGGGCAAATGTGGAGAACATTGTGGTAATCTTTCATCCAAAATACATGTCTAGAATCATACAATGGCATCATCAGGTCGAAGCCTTAGGAATTCACTGCATACAAGTTGAGATCACAATGACTATGTCTCCAACAGTTTTTTTTCTAGGTTTTAATCTTAACATTCAAGATTCTAGCATTTTGGCTACCACACCGATGCGATATTACCATACTCATAGCAGAAATACCTATCATAAATCTTTCCAATAAACAATGCCAAATTGTATTAGGCCACTTATCGTTCATATGGCCCCTCCTAGGTACATATAATGTATTGTCATCTCTCTACAATACTGAATCCCTTAAATTTTGGCCTGCTCAAATCCTCACTACACTCATTATACATCAATCTTCCTTTTCTATGCCTTGGTCCTCGCTTACTTTTCATGATGATTCCTGTATTTGGTATACTGATGCATCAGAATACGACCGAGGGCTGGTGACACCCGATTTAACCTCTTTTTCTTATCATGCTCAGTCTACTCTTAATATATATCATAAAGAAGCGCAAGCACTAGCCTTAGCTTTGCATTTTTGTCAACACGGCGATACTATTTTAAGTGATAACTTATCGCTCACTTGCGCCTGTAATTCCGGTAAAGTCAAGACACTGCCATACTTTTTATTTGTCTATCTCAATGAAATGCATAAATTGGAAAATTCTTGGATAGAAAATATTCGCAACAATTGTAACAATCATAATGCCATGTCTAATAAATGCCTAATTTATAAAGAACAATGCCGTTTGCTAGTTTCAAAGATTGATTGGGGTAATTGCCATCCAATTGTAAATTTAGATAATTGGCTAGGCAATGAAAGTCTACCTAAATTTGTGCTTATCAATGCAATGTCTATAATGCAATATCTTAAAGGTGGTATGAAAATCTCAACTGCATTAGGACAATATTTGGAAGATTTGAATGTTGATATCTGTTTAATAACTGAAACACATATTCAACCAAATCACCTTGACCAATATGTTGCAATTGTACGTTATGAACATCACCGAAGAGATAGAGATATTTGTTATTTTCACAAAACTGAATGTAAAAAATTACACAAAAGCGGTGGAGTCATTGCTTACGTTCGTAAATGTTTTGGCAGTGAAATAATTGGTATGGGAGAAAATGATGCTGAATTGTTATGGGTTTTTGTTCAGAAAAACTCCAAGAAATACTTGGTTAATGTATCATATAATCCTCCAGGTCGCAATCCACAAAAAAATTTTAAGTATTTATCACAATCTTGTAATGAATTCCAAAAGATCTATAGCAATGTTCCTATCATAATCGGTGGAGATTGGAATAGGTTGGATCTAGGTTTTTTATTAAGTGAAACGGATCTAGTTATCTTGGATAGTCCTCCAAGTCGTGACAATGCTAAACTAGATCTTTTGTTGACCACACACTCGCACCTAGTTGCAGAAGTTATGAGTATAGAACTTAATATCAAATCAGATCATATGGCCTTATTACTTACTCTAAGGAAACGATTGCCAGCTATACATACAAAGCGATATTTTCGAGATTTAAGTAGAAAATATCATATTGAATTTACTAAAAGAATGCATGTAGAAGACTTTACAAGATTCACGATTGATGCAGAATATTTTGATTAAAATCTTGCAAACTTTGAACATAGAATATTTCAAATATTTCAAGGCGTGTTTCCACTAAAATCTGTTTGGATGAGTAGCAGAGACCCAAAAAGGGTTACACCGAAAATAAAATATATGATGAATCAAAAACAAAAATTTGCAAGTAAGCATCAATTTGCTAAAGCAGCGGCATTTTCTACAAGGATAAGACAATGAAACTATATAATATTGAACAATTAGGTTCAAAGGATAGGTGGAGGAAAATTGATGTAATTTCAAACAGAAATTATTCTGACCGCAAGATTGATGTTGATAGTTTCGAATGTGAAGAACTAAATTTAGCTTTAGCATCCAGATCGCAACATTAGCCACAATATCAGCATAGACCATTCCTGTATTTGATCTTTTGTCTGAAGATGCGCCATTTATACCTCTTAATTTAGTGGCATATCATGTCCGACATTGTAGCAAAACAGCCAGTGGACCTAATGGAATTCCATATTGAATATATAGAAATTATTGGGATCTAATATCGCCAATTTATCATATACTGTGGAATGATTCTATAAATGCTGGCGTATTTCCTTCATGTTATATGTTGGCAAATATATGTCCTCTACCTAAAGTCAAAATAGCAAGACTTCCAAATGAAATTCGCGGAATTAGTATTACATCACTATCGGCTAGAATTTTTGAAACAATCATACATAAAACGTATATTTCTCCTGCAATATTGAAGAAAGGTGACATTAATCAATTTGCATATAAGAAAAGAATGTCAACCAATGATTGCCTTATTACCTTGCAACATAAAATATGTCATTTTTAGACGACATCAATGTAGGCAATATGCATGCAGTCTTGCTCGACTTTTCAAAAGCCTTTGATGCAATTGATCAAAAGAGTGCAGCATCAATATTTACCAATTTCATTGAATCTCCACATATTTGCTCTTGGTTATATTCTTTCACAAAAGATCTTTATCAGCAATTACTATTCAAAGGAAAAACATGTCATCCAATTCCAATTTCATTGGGATCCTCACAAGGAACTGTAGGTGGACCAAATGTTTATTCCATTTCTAGTGATTTGCTGCGCTCTTCTGAACCAGAATGCATAGGCGGCTCGTACGTGTAAGCAAAGCAAGCAGTGCTTGCCCAATATTTTTTTGATAAATGAATTTCATTCTTAATTGCATGAATTTATACCCATACACTTGTAAAATCGTAAATTATTAGTTTTGCTTTAAAACAACATTCAAAAATCAAGTAATAAATGAATTGAGTTAGGAAATAATTCATTATGATTTGGTTTAAAAATAATTGAATGATTGCGCCACAGCAAGCAAATGTCTAAAGTAGCGTGCACACCTACAACTTTGCGCACAACTTTTTGGGTAATTATAAAGTTCACAACAAAAATATTTTGCGTACACACTTCCAACTTTGCGCGCAACTTTTCGGGTAATTATAAAGTTCACAACAAAAATATTTTGCGTACACACTTACAACTTTGCGCACAACTTTTTAGTTGAATTATATGTACTGCAATTTTTATTAATTAAATTTATCAGTAAATTACATTACAACCCATACAATGAAGCAGTCTGAAGGAAAAAGACATAGTTTTGAAAGCACCTTGTGCTTTTTATAACATTTGCAGTATAAACGATTTTAAAAAATCGATTAATATTTGTCTAAACCACATTAATTGTATGTTATTAGCAAGTTATTACTATTTGAAAATTTAAACTAAAGAAATT
>CABFPE010000310.1:170192-183061 GCA_900660155.1 Hofstenia miamia
TTATTTTATGAGTTCGTCCAAATGAAATACTTTAGAGTAGTTTAGCTGATTTCTTGATTATATCGTGCGTCTGTACAAAACCATAATAAACATTTGATTGAAAAATCCTTTTTGAACCAAGTTATATAAATATTCGTAGAAATTACATGTACATGTATGTACAATTTCATAATATAATCACATGTAAATCTTAACTCTATGAGAACTCTATTCGCTCGGTACACTTTTTTCCCGTTCTTTTTATCTTGACCTGAATATTGTTGAAATAAATATTTATTCATTTTCATTACAGGCCAAAGACAGCCGCTTACGAATCCTGCACTGGTGAAGTTGCTGTGAATCCTCATTCTACTCTCTCTCTCCTCTTCCTCCTCAACCCCAAGAATCATCTAACATGAACATGAACATAGCTGGTCCGTCCGTTGAAGATGTTGATACTCCACTATGGGATATTGGTATTGTTGCCTCCGGAAAGTCCTCAGTCAGTACTATCACAGATACCGAAAAATATCATTATTTGGTATACAACTATGAGGGAGACGAATTTGCAACTTGTCATGTGAACAAAAAAGGAAAGCAGGTGTTCCTTAAATTTCAATCCTCTTGGCTCAAAGATTATAATTGGTTATCTTACTCGCCATCTCAAGGAGGAGGATACTGCAAGTATTGCGTTCTCTTCGCAAAACCATCCCCTAGGGTTACACTGGGTACTCTAGTCAAAACCCCGTTCAAGGCGTTTAGCAAGGCTAAAGGAAAAGATGGTTACCTGACAAATCATGACAGCGCACATTTTCATCATGATTCGATTGTCTTAGGAAAATTGTTTTTGGAAACCTACAATAAACCTGAGTCCAGGATAGACAATCACATCGACCAGCAGCGGCGGGAACTCTCAGAGAAAAACAAGCACATACTGACTTGTATAGTGGATGACATCAGGCTTTGTGGCATGCAGGGTATTCCACTGAGAGGACACAGAGACGACTCTACAGCGGATCTCAAAACCAATAGAGGTACATTCCTTGCCGTTTTGGAGTATGCAGCCAAGAGAGACGAGATCCTGAAAGAACATCTTCAATATGGAAAGAAGAACCAGAGGTACACCTCCAAGACAATTCAAAATGAATTGATATCTGTAATAGCAAACGACATAAGAAAAGAAGTAATGCAACCCTTGAAGAAGGTACCATACTACAGTATTATTGCAGACGAAGCCACCGACCCACATGGAAATCAAAATATACTGTCATTCTGTTTGAGATTCATCGAAACATATGAAGACAACCACCTTTCGGCCCACATCAAAGAGGCGTTCATCGACTTCTGCTACTTACAAAGAACGACTGGGCAAGCAGTATTGACAGCAATTTTCGAAATGCTTAGAAAGCATGAGCTTGATATATGCAATATGCGTGGTCAAGCGTACGATGGAGCTTCCTCAATGGCTGGTGATAGAAACGGGGTCCAAGCAATTATTAAAGAAAAGAATCCCCTGGCACTGTACACCCACTGTAGCTCACATGTGCTTAGTCTTGCCATCGGAAAGTCATGCTCCATTAAACAAATAAGTCATATGGTTGATGTCATCAATGAAGTTTTTCTATTCTTTGGCCATTCTCCAAAGAGACAACGTTTCTTCGAATTTGTCCTTGATATATACGCTCCTACTAGCAGAGTCAAGAAACTGAAAGGCCTCTGTAAAACCAGGTGGACGGAAAGACATGACTGTCTAGAAATGTTCCACTCATTCTACGTGTACATCTATACTACTCTTCACGCGATCCATGATGCAGATCAGTATCCAGACCTCAAAGAGATAAGCGAGAGCAGAGAACAATGGACTTGGGACGCACCAACTCGAATTGCAGCAGATGGACTGAAATGTTCTTTGCAGTCTGGGAGCAACATCGTTGCACTGGTTGTTCTTCTCAATGGCCTAGATCCACTCAAAGGGCTCAGTGCAAAGCTACAAAAGCGTGATGCAGATATAGTGACAGCATATAGCAGTATTGATAGTGCTATCAATGAAGTCTCCAATCAAAGAGGAAACATAGATGAACTATGGACACATTGGTTTGCAGAAGCTGAGGGGATCAGTGCAGATATTGGAGCGGAATTTCAGCTTCCAAGAATTGCGAAATTCCAGAGACATCAACAGAACATGCCTGCTGACAATCCCAGGTAATCATATTTAAGTTATCCAGCACTAAATAATTACATATGTTTTAAAGAATAATATTCATTAATAGCTAAATACCTATCTGTCCATTAAATTTTGACAATGGTTGTACATGTATGACAAATGACAATTGAAAATTTATTGAATATTACAATTATTGTATTGTAATAAGACGTAACGTTATTGAAAATTTATATAAAATGAATCTATGTCTCTCACATGTATCCTACATGTCCTACATGTATGAACACGCTGTAATTACTAATCAATCCTATTTCAGCGAATACTTCAGACGCACAATCGGGATACCCTTCATGGATAATCCTCTCCAGCAATTGAATACTCGGTTTTCAAAAGACAACAGAAGAGTAGCAGCAATAATGTCTCTGGTTCCACGCATAATAGTCGAAGTTGACGATAGTGAAATGGAGTCACTTGTCACTCAGCTACAATTCTGGGACAAGGATATGCCATCTCCTGACAGCCTTAAAGTACGTAAATCAACTACATGTATGAATGATTTAAAGCAATTCTTTTAATAGTAGACAGACTTTGCTTTTTTACTTTCAGCGTGAATTACGACGTTGGAAATCATTATGGACGCCGGTGTCAGGTGCAACGCTACCCGAAAACCTGATTGACGCTCTTCATCATGCAGACGTTGACATCTATCCCAACGTAAGACAACTAATCTTGGTAGGATGCGTCTCCCCGATTGGTTCTTCAGAGGCAGAGAGGTCGTTTTCTGTACTCACACGTCTGAAGAATCATCTCAGTAGCACCATGTCCGAAGAACGGTTGGCCGTGCATTATACGGAAGCGCACAATCTCTCAACTGACCAGTTGATTGAACATTTTGTTAAAGAAATTCCTAGACAAGTTTTTTGTCAATCAATCTTATTTGACTAATAAAATTAAATCTTCTAACCTTCTACATGTATTTACATATAAAAAATTATACAGAATGAATGAACATTTGCAAAATCATACATAACATTTAAAATATTTCTGAATTCTACATCTACACTTTAAATACCGAAAATATACATTTAAGAGTACAGAAAACACTACATATAAGAAAACATATAGTACAAGAGAATTAGACGTCCGCTGCGTAATAGATACACCAATGCGTAATACATACATGCATGAATATAGGCCATATATTGCCAATACCAACCCCCTCGCTAAAAAGCTGCCCTTCATATTATCATTGTCATCCTCCAGCTGTGTGGTCCCAAAGTATTTAATTAAATGATTTCAGAAAATACATGATTGATTAAAGCTTAAATATCAAATATTTTGTGATTTGGTAATTAATATGCACTACAAATTTTTATAGAAATTTTTTATTTTTATAGATATTGGTATATAAATATATATTTTATTTCCTGCGCCTCTGTCTATTTTACTCAATCTAATGACGTCAATTATTTGGAAACGTCATTATTGTGAGTTTATTTAGACTTTCATCAAAGCTTCTGTATGTAGAAGAGCTTTCTAGTTGAAAGTATCTCCGTATATCGTAAAACTAACGCATTTCGCTTTTAGCCTTCTCTAAGAACCGCATAGCGTTAGGAAGACTGCATTAGCCAAACGTTCCATTGTATAAAGACATTTGAGAAATTGCAACTTAACGAAAATTGCATACTAATATTTTTAATATAAAATTCACTATAATTATTGTGAATGTTAAGTTACAGAAATGGCATATTAGGCTTATATTATGAACTATCAATTTGTCAATGCGACAATTCTAAAAAAATCAACTGCTCCGATAGTGAAGAATGTATTGTAAATAAACAGGACGTTTATGAAAATTTGCTACTGAGAGTTAAAATTATTTGTATGCATTAGTATTTTCGTACTCGGAACTGCCTAAATTTAGGCTATGTACTGTAAATGTTCTCTTCTGCATTAAAGGAATTTAGATCCAAATTAATTGCATTATTCTAAGTAATCTATAAAATTTCTGCTTGATTATGTCCATTCTTGTTAACTCAAGCTTAATGGCTAAGTTCTCTTCAAGAGCTGTTGCTAAACAACTTCAAAGCTTTCGCATCAAGCATATAACTTAAGAACATAAACTTGACCAAGTGATACTTCAACATCATAGAAACACACATTTGTGAAAAGGGAATTGAAAACCACAATTTTTGGAACATTAATTCCAGATATACAACTCATATTAACCACTCTAGTTCTAGTTCTAGTTCTCTTTTGCAAACTTTGGACCCATTTTAGAGAAGTAAGAGCTATCAATCCTGTCTAATTTTCGCAGTTTGTTAAACGCAGATTTCGTGAGGCCCTGCGAGTGAAACTATGGTGCAGAAAATTAGGAATCGAAAATTGTGATTATGGTAAATTTTCTGATACAGATCTGGTGCTATAAGAACAATCACAGGGATTTAATTTCTTAAAGCTTTGAGCAATAGATGGATGCACGTCATTGGTGAATATAGCCTGCATCCGTTTACAACGATATATTCTGTAGCGATCTTTTAATGTTTGAATGAAATGGTCCAGAATCTTCCAGTACAGCACCTAGAGAACCACTACCATTGTCTCGAGATTATACCCCTATGTTTTTAAGCAAAGTTGAAAATAGGAATGAAATTTCCCGCACAAACAGAAATTAAGTGGATTAATCTAAGACCCAGCTAAAATTTAAAAATCTCAACCCAGCCTAAATCGATATGAATAATAACAAGTAATGAATAAATTTGAGAAAATTGATTCTCCAAACATTTACAAGAATTAAAAATGTCGAGATGATCTGCATTGTTTGCAGAATTAAAAATTTCAGTGTTTTCAGTTAGTTCTTTTTTCTTTGTATAAATCAAATTTCTTCATGTTACAGTGCATCCTCGATTATTTGAACAGCTTGAAGAAAGATTTTCAAACGTGTAGATAATTATGATAGTTTGCATAATCATTGATGGCTGTTTTGCTTCCCCGGTTGATAAAATATAAGATAACTATTTTTGTAAAAATTATGTAATTTCATATGAAAATATTGTAATGGTTAAGATGCCGATTTGCGCTTTGTTTCTGACATTAATGCGGAAAGCGGTTCACATAATGACAGCTTGGACTACCGAGGTTTGGATAATCGGGAAAGCACCATATTATTTAGCTAACATGAGAAACTTTCTCTCATTGTAAAGTTGTTCCACTATGGTTCGCATAAGGCCTGTCAAAATTGGCATTTTGATTTTGCATTTCCATAAAATGTTGAGGTTATTGTCTCTAAATACCAGAGGTGAAAATAATGAGTGTACAAGAAAAGAAAAGGAAATATCTATATTTAGAGAGTTGTTTTTACAATATAAAATTATGTAAAATGGGGTAATTCGGACACCTGGTCACTTTTTATCCTTAATAGACAAACCACCATTGTTAGATACTTCTAGTGAAGCCGAAATGCATTTTTAGTTAGACAAACATTGGTAAACCGAAATTAATTGTTAGTTTAAGACAGACGCTAGTAATTAAAAGTAGATTAAAATCTATTGTGTAACTTCATTACAATTATATATATAAATGCACCAACAGGTTTTCATGGTAAACCTGAGAACGCAGCATGACATGTGACCGTGTGATTACATGGTAACAACCAATCACCAACAACCTTTCTTTCCTAAATTAGTGTGAACATAAGGTAAAAAAAATTGCGTTTGTTTCCTTTCGCGTACAGGTCTTTTAGTAATGTTTTCCTTTGCAACAGTGATATTTTGTCTTCATTGTCGTTCCCCATTCTTACTTCTTCATAGTCATCGTAATATTTTAACTGTGACTGTCTCGGTTTCTGTAGTCTTTTAAGGTGCTGTCGATTTCTTCTAATAACAATTCCAGATGGCAATTTTATGTAGAACGATCGTGGTGTTTCTGCCACTCCTGACACAATACCTTTTGTTTTTCTACCGCTCAAAACCATCACCGCCTCACCAATATGCAGTGGGGGTAGAAGACGTGTTCCCCTGTCGTAGCATTTCTTTTGTTGCCTCTGCAGCTTTTCATTAATGTGAACCACTTGCTTCCTGCTAATTATTTTTTAGTTTAGCTTCTTTAAGGACATTGGTATTTTCGTACGTAGGTGGCGACCATGGAGTAACTGTGATGGCGTAATCTCAGTTCCGGAGATTGGGAAGTTGTTGTGTAAAAGTAGTCCATAGTAGGGATCTGTGCATCGCTTTAAGATCTTTTTTACTAAATGCACTGCTTTTTCAGCCATTCCATTGGATCTAGGATAATGTGAACTAGCGGTCTTTAGTTTTATCCCATAGTCTTGACAAAACTCTTTCATTTCTCTGGACGCAGCTGGATTATTGTCTGCAATCATTATTGCTGGTATTCCTAGAGTTGAAAAGATGGACTTCAGGTGATTAATAATTGACCGGGCACATTTTGATTGTAACTTCTGCAGAACAATGAATCTAGAGTAATAGTCAACTGCCACTATGTAATCAGCTTGCTTGAAACTAAACAAATCAAAGCCTATTTTATTCCAGGGAATGCTCGGTCTTTTATCTGCTACCATCGGCTGCTTTCTGGGGATGGAAGCGTCTTCATTGCATTGCCGACATGTTTCTATGTAATGTCTTATATCATCGGACATTCCAGGCCAAAAATACAATGATTTTGCTATTGAAATCGTTTTATCATATCCACTATGTGCTTCATGTAGTTTTTCTTTGATTATATCTGTTAGCTCTGGAGGAATTATAATGCGATAATTTCTCATGAGGACACCATCTACTTGGTGGATTTCTTCCCTTAATTTCCAAAAAGTTTTTAACAATGGGGATTGCTTAAAAGTTCTTTCTGGCCAACCTTCTTGAATGCATTGGCGTAGAATTTGGAAATCGTGATTCTTTTCAATTGTTTTCTTCAGGAGATGTTGAAAATCTGTAGTGAGAGAGTCTTCGATTTCTTTAGACAACTTATGCACAGCCCAGGCAATTTCATCGTTTGTTGTTTCATTTTCATTTTGAGTGCACTTAGGGAGTTCCAGTCTTGAAAGGGCGTCTGCAGCATACATGAATTTTCCAGGGACATATTTTACTTGGATGTCATGATACATCTGAAGTTCTAGCATTAATCTTTGTACACGCGGGGGAGTGAGATGTATCGGTCTTTTGTGAAGGCTTTCTAGAGGCTTATGATCTGTGTGTATGATTGTGTGTAGTCCATAGATGTATTCGTGGAATTTTTTACACCCAAAATCGATTGCCAGAAGTTCTTTCTCTATTTGTGAATAGTTAATTTCACTGCAGGTCAATGCACGTGCAGCAAAACCACATGGTCTTCCATCTTGTAAAAGGCAGGCTCCTAAGCCGAATCGTGATGCATCTACTTGTAATGTCGTCGTTTTGTTCTTTCGATCAAAATGTTTCAGTACTGGTTGGGTGCAAAGCACTTTTTTTATATTCTCAATTGCTTTTGTATGTTCAATTTCCCATTTCCACTCATTGTCAGATTTCAGCAGCTGCCGCAAAGAATACGTCATGTCAGATAGGTTTGGCAAAAAGGAACATAAGAAGTTTACCATTCCCAGGAATCTTTGTAATTCTTTCTTTGTTGAAGGAAGTGGCATTTCATTAATTACTTTTGTTTTCTCAGGATCAGCACGGAATCCTTCATGGTTAATGACAAATCCCATATACTTGACAGAGTCTTTTTTATATTGAAACTTTTTAAAGTTAAACTTAATATTGTTTTCTTTTGCTCTTTTGAGTACAGCTACTACTGTGTTATCATGTGCTACTTCATCTTCTGTCGCAATGCATATATCGTCATGTATGACGATTACATTTGGCATGTCTCCAAATATACTGTCAACCATTTGTTGAGCCTTATCATATGCTGATGCTAATCCATTAGGTAGCCTTTTCCAATAGAATCGTAAGAAAAGAGTATTGAATGCACATATCTTTGATGAACGCTTGCTCAGTTTTATGTGCCAAAATGCGTCAGATAAATCAATTACACTGAAGAGCAATTTTCCATTGAAAAATGATCTCATTTGCGCATTTGTTGGTGGATTGTGTGGTTCTCATATAATTGCCGAATTCAGTTCTTTTGCATCAAGTGTGAGTCTTAGATCTCCAGATTTCTTCTCTGCCATCACCAAGCTTCCTACCCATTCTGCAGCATTTGTTAGAGGAGCAATGACATCATCTTGAACCAATGAATCCAGTTTGTCTCTTAACTTGTCTAGTAATGATAGAGGTACACGTCTAGGTGCGTGAATGACTGGCTTTGAATCTGGTTTTAACTGTATATCATATTTGCATATGTATTCACCTTGTCCTGAAAATACGTTTTTAAATTCGTCATACAACTTCTTCAATGTTAACGGACTGGAGAGGTGAGTGTGTTCTTTGCTATTTACATCTTTCCGGACCTGATCTGAAAATCCTGTTTGTTTACTGCGCCAACTATATTATCGTGTACAATTAACTTTTAACAATTCATACTGTAATGACGTAGATAGACCGATTATTGGAGTCACATTTTTTGAACAAATAATGAATTTTACCTTTCTTGTCATATTGTTTCTTCCCATCGTCACAGGTAATGAACATGACCTTTTTACAGTGATCTGATTTCCACCATAACCAGTTAAATGACAGTTGGCTCTTTGTATCTGTTTATTGTTTACACCTAAGCCTTTGAGATCTTTATATGCAAGCACATTGCACTGCGCCTGCGTCAATTTTCATATGGATTCTTCGTTTGTTAATTATAGCTATTGTTTCAATTGATTTTGATGGATACTCATTTATCCTATGAGTCGTCAACATATCACAATCATATGAACTTTCTGCTTCGTCTGATGAATTGCTGTATTTGTCTTGAAGGTCGCTTACTTGGTTTACAGCTCGGATGGGTCTCTGTGGTTTAGATTTACAAACTATTGCAAAGTGATTTCACCATATCACAATCATATGAACTTTCTGCTTCGTCTGATGAATTGCTGTATTTGTCTTGAAGGTCGCTTACTTGGTTTACAGCTCGGATGGGTCTCTGTGGTTTAGATTTACAAACTATTGCAAAGTGATTTCACCATATCACAATCATATGAACTTTCTGCTTCGTCTGATGAATTGCTGTATTTGTCTTGAAGGTCGCTTACTTGGTTTACAGCTCGGATGGGTCTCTGTGGTTTAGATTTACAAACTATTGCAAAGTGATTTCTTCTACCACATTTGTTGCAATCACGTCCTACAGCCGGACAATTATTTCTTATATGAGTACGCCCACATTTTCCGCAATTAATGTTTTGAGACATTCACATTTCAGGAGGTGTCTATTTCTGTCTTTTTCCAATAAATCTTCTCTGTCTAATGAAGTCGATTTCGTCTGTTTCATTTTTAACATTTGCAACGTTATCTTGTAGATCAGGGGAAATTGACAAAATTTGAACAGCCGTTTCTTCTGCACACTTGCAAATCTCAACGGCCTTTTGCAGTTGTTGGAGATTTCCATTTGGTAATGTGATGATAATTTGGTCGCGTATTAGATACTCAGTAAGATTCTGAAAATTGCAATTTCGAGCAAGACTGCAGAGCTTATTAATGAATGCATCGATGCTTTCTTGTCCTTTTTTTAGTGAAAAAAAATTGAATCTCTCAAAAGTTTCATTCTTTGTCCGGATGAAATATTTCTCAAACTCTTACTACATTGAAGTTTGTTTTGTCTTCACCAGGAGCCCATAAAAAATTGTCAAAGATGTCGTTACAAAGGGGACCAATTGTTCGTAAAAGTAGCATAACCTTTACAGAGTGCGATTTCATGTCCAGTTCTGTCGCTTGTAGAAAGAGTTGAAAATCGCCATGCCAACGTATCCACTCATCCGCCATATTCGATGCGTCAAGAATTAAAGGATTTGGTTTAAGAAATTCATCCTCTGCCATGTTAGTTCAAGACAGACGCTAGTAATTAAAAGTAGATTAAAATCTATTGTGTAACTTCATTGCAATTATATATATAAATGCACCAACAGGTTTTCATGGTAAACCTAAGAACGCAGCATGACATGTGACCGTGTGATTACATGGTAACAACCAATCACCAACGTTAATCAATAGACGCAAAAACAATTTTGCGGTATATTCACAGCTGTATTTTATTTGAGATTCAAAAATCCGAAAAAAACATTTTTTTACTATTTTTTATGAGGTTTGATCTACCATAAAACTTTGTTGTTGGTTGAAATGGACTGACTTGTGAATGCACCATTAGAAACCCTTACTAAATCAATCGCTCATTTGTAGCTGGTCAGGTTTTGTGCCCAAATGCAGACGACGTGAATTCTTGCAATTTCCTACGCNTACAAACTATTGCAAAGTGATTTCTTCTACCACATTTGTTGCAATCACGTCCTACAGCCGGACAATTATTTCTTATATGAGTACGCCCACATTTTCCGCAATTAATGTTTTGAGACATTCANAAACCCTTACTAAATCAATCGCTCATTTGTAGCTGGTCAGGTTTTGTGCCCAAATGCAGACGACGTGAATTCTTGCAATTTCCTACGCCGGTGGGTGGAGCAAGCAAGACTAGTTGGAGAGCGTGGGGAAGACGAATAGGAATGCGGACGAGGACAATGTAACAACATGAGTTTCTGCTAGTTCATCGTCATCAAGTGAGGAAGATAGCATATGCGCAAACTGCTCAGTCGCATTCATGAAGTCTACTGGATCAGACTGGATACAATGTGTTACATGTGCTGAGTGGTCATGTGGCTAGTGTAAGGGTGGAAGCGTTGATCCCTCTTTTGAGTGCACTCATTGCACATATATTCATTTTAACATTAGTTTGCAATATTTGCATTTGATATAATATGCTTTTGCTAGATTTTAAATATAAAACTTGTTGGTGTCTGAATTACTCATTTTCCCATTTTTCGGTACCCATCATAGAAATTATAGAGAACAATTCATACAAGGCTTGAGGTTACTAGGTGATTATATGTTGTAAAAAACTAACCATTTGCGGTTCATGTAGGCATACAAATATGGAAAATGAAGGCAAGGATTCTTGCAACAAGTACTACATTTAACTAACTTCAATTCTTGGGCCATTGTTTAATGAATTGATTAAGTCCTATGTCAAACTGCTTAAAAATCTAATTGCATTTGATTTAGGATATCATAAGCATGCAAAAAATGGCAAAAATGGAATTTTGGCCCCATCACAAGTTTTCAAAATCAGCTACAATAGAAATGCAATTGGAAAAAAATATTACATTTTTGGGTGTCTGGATGTGTTGGCAACCAGTCACAAATTAAGTATGAAGATGAAAGACGAATATATCCAGTGATTTTTCCAAAGTTTAGATATCATTATTATTTAGATAGATATGCAAGTTTAAACATTTCTTCTGAAAACCATCAAAAATTGTAAAAAGTACCTGGATTTTTAGTGCTTAATAATTTGTTATTATATACATACAGGGTGATCCAAAAGTCACTGTGCACCTTATTATTAACAGAAATCATTGTCCGTTGGAGGCACCTCATGAAGCACTAGTGAATATTTAATCATTCCAGTCCGCTGACTCACCACCTTGCTGTCTTGTTTGGTCTTTGAGTGAAACTCATCGCTCCCATTAAAAGACCTCGCACTTGTAACAGTTTTAATTCTGAAGCATGCTATCACTGGAGGAACGCGTTTTTTTGGTCGAGCATGTATTTCGTAGCGGAGGGCATTACTCTGCTGAAGTGAAGCAACAGTTTCCTGATTCTAAAGCCCCACATCGCAATGCTGTATATCATTTAATTGAAAAATTTCGCACTACTGGATCAGTTGTGGACGCACCCAGAAGTGGAAGGTCCCAAACTGCAACAACCGAAAAAGTTGATGAAATTAAGGATCATGTGCAGAACACACCGACAACTTCAATACGGAAATACATGCAGGTAACTAGACTATCATACGGTGTTGTTTAAAGAACAATGAGATCGAAATTGCACCTGAAACCATACAAAATTTGATGTCTTAATGAATTGCAGGAAGACGATTATGAAAAACGTGTTACATACTGCCTTTGGTTCAATGATTTTATCTGTAAAGAAGGTGAAGATATACTGGATATAACATTTTTTAGTGATGAAGCATGGTTTCATCTTGGTGGCTATGTGAATGGTCAGAATGATCGTTACTGGTCTACAGATAATCCACATCACTTTCATGAGTTGCCATTACATCAACAGAAAATTGGTGTTTGGTGCGCAATGTCACGAAACAGAATTATTGGACCAATTTTCTTTTCAGAGACCATTAACACCAGATAACAATTTTGGTTGTTTTTACGTTGTTTATGGTTGTTTCATACTTTTGGTTGTTGCAGCAACCATTAACATCCTAATAACAACCATTAATACAAATTTGAGCAACTAAAAATGTGATAATTTATGATTCAAGCTGATGCTTGCAAATAGAACTCACTTCATCATTTTGATTACTAGATCATTTTTATATAAAGAACGGAATTGCAAAAAGCTTTTTTGAAATATTAAATTTGTGAAAAATTATAATATACTTGGTAAGCGAATTTTCAAAATAATTTATTCATGAATATTTGGACACCTTCAAATTATCTGTCAGATAAAAAAGCTACATTTGAGCAGAAGAGATTCTTTACAATTTAAAAAATTATTATTTCAAAATTATACTTAAC